>OOFC01000647.1:3060-13678 GCA_900323345.1 Pseudochromis fuscus
TGTTTCCATGTTCTGGTTTATAACTGGTGCACAAAGACATGATGAGAGTGTTGGTTTACATTAGTCCGTGGAACAATCTTCTCATTAAACAATCCCTGCACACACACACACACACACACACACACACACACACGCAGAGTGAATGACGTCTGTTGCTGCTCTGAACTGGGACATCAGGTATTCCCCACTGCACATGTAAATAGACATAGGAGGCTATTCATTATGTACTCTTGTTATTCTGGATTACCTGGTGCACTCATTACATCCTGGACACCTGGGTGATCACTACAGGTCAATCAAGTGAAGCATACCTCTTCGCGCTGCCGCCATAAAAATCATCTGTTGTTCCTCCTTCAAAATTCAGTGTTTTTTACTTGACTCAAGGCTCCTGATGTACTTTAAAACTGTGTTAAATCCATTCATGTAAGATTAAGAAACAACATGTAGTATTAACTCTCTTTCTCATCCCATATCAGACAAGGCTGGAACATTAAAGATATACTGCATGAGCTTGACTAAGAGAAGACAAAAGAGGAAGTGTTAAAAAAAGTTTAATTTCCCAGCTTGGCAGGGGCAAACCAAGTTAATTAAACTTTGTGTCTTGTGTAACACTGTTTAAATAATTTATCAAGGCTATTAGAGAGAAAGAGGAGAAGGGACAGAAAAAAAAAACCTCCTCCTTCATTTTATTTTCCCAAGTGTCATTTGTTTTCGTTTTTATTGCCTCCAATGAACTGCAAATTTGGTAAATTTAACAAGAAACAAGCAGACAATCTTCTGAACTCCTGCCAAATTAACACAGCCTCTGGGTGTTGACTTGTCATTTTTGGTTCACTGGAGGTTGGCAGATAAAATAAAGGGCCACTCATACTGTTTGTAGTTTATATTTAAAGTTTCTTCTTACCTCGAAATGAGAGCTGAGCTGCACTGGTACCATATGATGTTAGTACTTGAATAAATAGATTTACCCTTAAATGGGCAGATACACATGAACATGTTGGGAAATTGCTTTTTCCTGATTAAGTTTCCTGTAACATGTATACCTTTAAGAGTAATATGAAGAGAAATAGACATTTCATCTTTATTTTTTGATAATCTTCAAAAGATACACCTCAAAAATAATTATATCTGTGAGAGATTTCCTCTGTTTTAAATATTAGATGAAATAATAAATCTTTGTTTTTATTTGTCGTCTAAAATACATCAAACACGGAAAACAACACTAACCACATGGCCAGCATCTTAGTCCACATGAATGTCTTGTTGAATGATGGCCTTTGGTCACATGACCTGAGTAGTTGACCAGTATCTCCTCTGATGTGCAGCATAATTTAAAGTCGACCTCCATAATACCTCTAACCCCCCTCACTGCATCCCACAGGATACACAAACCATTTCAAGTGTTGTGGAGATAACACTAATAAAATAATGTTGACATTGCTAATCATGGCCACATGATGTTTCAAAGATCAACTTAATGAATGAGTGGATCATTGACCAAGCTAAAAAAAAAAATGTCTTAGATCATCTAGACTAATTGATCTATATATTTTCAGAAACTACATTTGTAATGTCAGCTGGTTTGTTTTGGGGTTTATTGGAGGCAGGAACAGTAAATCCCTGGTAAATACTGCAGCAGTGTGGAGCAGGGGATTGAATGACCCCTGCATGTATGAATGTATGTGGTTTTTGTTCACACTCTGTATCTGGGAAGCTTTTTTTCTCTTGAAATGTCAGAAGTTTGATGTCCGACAGTGTCAGTCTCTACAGTAATTATTTGACTGCTGCCTTACCTGCAAATCAATACATTTGAAAATATCTCTAATGTCTGTGTGTGGTTTTTCATGAAGTAAATATGTTTTATAACCCACAACCATGTGCTCTCCTACAGACCTCCGTTGACTTTCTCCATCACCTGTGCGGACTGAAGAGCTGGAAAAAATGAATTAAAGATCAGTTTGAGGTGAAATGGTGCTTTTTGTTATAATTACATCAAATTGGAGAGTGGGGCTTTTGTTTTAGCATAATTTATTTCCCTCGTGCATGAAAAGATAAATTCAAGGTTTGAACTGTTTTTGAAATATTTGGATTGTGTGTTTATGCCTGACAGCCATGTTTCCTAAAAACGTACAGACTCCCTGCTGACGGTGAGAAACAGTGGAACTAATTAATTTTGGTGGTAACTGTTTGGAGACTACACCTGCCCACCCCCTCCCTCCTACCCCTCCACCACCACTCACTTGGTCAGTTTGCAAATGAGGTGAAGTGTCACTGAGAGACTGCGATAAGAGACACTAGATTCATAAAGGAGAAGACAGGGGAGACACACTGTGAGACACAGAGAAACAAAAAGAGAGAGACACACAATGTGACACAGACAAGTGGCTGCACTGCACCAGGATAGATAAGCCGAGCAATTCTTAGGCCGGTCCTCATATCTCCTCTTATGCTCAATTGTGGGGACACAATAACCTTTAAGGAACACCCTCATCCATCCTCCCTCCTCCTCCATATTTATTTTCAACCTCCAATTTTGACTTGAATCCTGAATCCTTTAATATATACTAGGGGTATCTGGATTTAATCCCTCATGTCTCTGTCCTGCTCTTTGATGCTCTTCCCAATCAGCTTTTTTTATTATTACATTTATTATAAATGTATAATGAATTGCTAACAGTGTATGTAGTGATTTCATAGTCAGGAACCTTGGGGAGAAGAGCTGTAGTTGTGGGCCTGAGGCGGTGGGGCGACAGAGACAACAGAAAAGAGAAGATGAGTTTGGTAATTCATTGCAGAGTAATCTTTGCTAAGCTGGCACAGTTTGCTTCTCCCCTGTTGCTGCAGAGGGAAATAGGATTGACTTGAGAGGGAGCAGAGCAAACTGAGAAAAGTCAATTGTACGTGATTTCATTTGGGGAACACCCTGTTTTCATTACCTTACAACAAAATGTTAGTGAGTTTCAGTTGATTAGTGATTTCAATATGGTTTTCAATCTATACTTATTCTTTTATTTTTCATGGTGTGTATATTTGTGTTATATATCTCTACCTTCATGTACTCAGTTCCTTCCTCGCTGTGGTCCTGCTTTCACTGCTCAGGTCTTAAAAAGACTCCTGTAGTTCACAGTGTGTGTTTTCTGCGAGAAGTAAGTCTCAGATTCCCTCGTTTTTTATTTTCTCCTGCCTGCATCCCCCCCCTACAGCCTCCTCCCACCCCCACTATGTTATGTTAGAGCACAAACAGGCCAAACCTGCACAGGGCAGTCTCATCCATTTTTTACAAAGCATCCTCCCTTTGACCATCTTTGTGTTTTTTTTCCACCCTCCAGACTCTCTCCTTTCAGTCCAGTGGCACATTGAGGAGAATGAAGAAGAGGAAGAGGAATAACAAACTGTGTGCTTTGTGAATGTGATGGCCGACTTCAGGGGAAGCGCAACGAAAACTGGAGGAAAGATGGAAAGTGAGGCGAAAACAAACAAACTGAAAGGCAGGGAGGAAAACAGAGCCCAGAGCCAGTATGTTTATGTTTGCTTTGCACGAATACCTATATAGATACAAAGGTGCTGCATCACTCTGTGGATTAACACCTGTGCCCAATTACCGTATTTTCCGGACTATTGAGCGCAGCTGTCTATACGCCGCACCTGTCTATAAGCTGCTATTGAATTTATTTGAACAGTTTCATGTGGTCCACTCTGACCGGGTCTGATGTGACGAGGCTAAATGTATCGGCGGCACGGAGCTTGCTAGCTTGTAAAAAGCTAACAAGCTTCGTGTCGCCGATACATGAGCCACACCGGTGTTTAAGACACAGGGTTCAAAGCGTTGGAAAAAAGTAGCGGCTTATAGTCCGGAAAATACGGTACATACACAGGCCCTCATTATGTGTTTACCTGTGAGGATGAACCTGTCTTTCAACTCACTACAAACAGGTAAAGATTTGCTGGATAACCATTCAATTAAAACTGCTAATTTCACTTAAAATGAGCACAAACAGAAAAACTGTTAAATGAGTTAGTTCCAGCTTCTCTCTCTTTGTCTTCCTCTGTACTGCTGCTTTTCTCTCAAAGCCATTCGAATAATGTCTTGTAACAAGCACTGGAGTCAGGGATTGCTGAAACAAAAAAACTAAATCATCAGCCAGTCTTGATGAAATAAACTGAACTAAAATAGATGTGTTAATTCATCGCTAACATCTTAAGCATGTTGCACTCGTATTGATTCTTACCTAAAGTTAGATTTACCGTTTTTAAAGCCCAACACCATCAGTCTCACCTAACTTCATCCAAAGCTTTTTTTGCAGTTTGAGGAGACTCGTCTGTTTTTTTGCAAGACAGGCTTTTCATCTGTCAGCAGCGATTGGCTAATATGAGTCAGCTCTATGTCTTCTGCTCCACTGTCTTTTGCTCCTCTGCTGGGCCTACAGTACAAACACACACACTGTTTAACGAGCAGGAAACGCAACGGAGCAGCAGGTCGGCAGGATAAACAATGCCGAGGTTTTACTGGGGAGATGTTCACTGTGATTCTGTGCTTTTACTGCCGAAGACAGAGGAGTCTTCATCATGAACTTTCACACTGTGCTCATAAAATAAGACAAGTGAGGACAGTTCAAGCAGCCATGCACTTCTGCAGGTGTATAGACTGGATTTCAACTCTGTCTGCTTGTCTCTGCCTGTCACTCTAATTCCAGGAGTGTATCCCGTTTACCTGCAGTCCAACAATCCTAACTGTGCAGTCAGAGGAGTACTGCTGTATCTGAAAGACGTATGTATCCTGCTGCCAACTTCTGTATCAAACACCTAACCACAACAAAAAAACAAAATACAAATCCTTAGAGTTGATAAAATAATCTTCAGGGTAAATGTTGTGTTAATTAAAAATCTGTCAAATCTAAACTGTGAACACTTGGTATGTTTATGTAATAGGGAATTATACGTAGGGCAAATAAAGTTTTTTGATGCACAAGGAAGGATGTCATTCTTTGATATAAGCCTAATGCATTAAACCATTAAGTATGATTAAAGAGAGCAACGTACAAAGCTGTCTGTGGCTTTTCTTCTAAATCCAACAGCATCAACTCTCTGTAAAAAGTCAACTCTTTAATGTCTGTGACTCAGCTACACTATACTACACAACAAAAAGAAATTCACATCATCAATACCAGAAGTTCTAGTGTTCCTGAAATGGGTGTAGAGTTACATTTTCTGTTATATTTGACAAATATTTCTACAAATCTTCAGGAAGCTCAGAAGAATCCAATAAACATGTTTCCAGTGATTCTGCTGGGAACTCTAAGTCAGTAGCACAGTAAATACAGAGATCCATCAAAGAGGGGATTCAGATAAACGTGTCACGTCAGAATATAAATCAGTGAAGAGCACAACTGTTTGAACAAAACACCAGGAGGAGAAGTGTTTGATTGGGGAGCTGCAGCAATCACTCGGCTGTTTGTTGAATGATTAGAGGAGTTAAGGTGTCATCACACAGGGACTGGTACATTTTGATGGAAAATTTAAAGTTTGCCTTTGTAGACTTGAAAGTGTTTACTTGTTGCTAATGGGATGTAATCTCCTGATGCTACAAGCTGAAGAAGGATGGATTTTACAAAGTGGTGCATGAGCTGTGTTATATAAGAGGTTAGGGGTTGTAAACTCTGAGCAATGTGGGGATTCAAAGTGGTTCAGGTGATGTTCTGTTTAAGAGTTCATTTTTGAACACGTCAGCCAGGCATGGAGAGTTAAAGCTTAGCCTGTAGCACACAGAAATGTATGAAATATAATCAGTCAGTGTGCTCTGTGATGGACCATTTCTTTATAAAGCTTTTTTCATTAATTGCCTTGGGCTATAATGAACATAGACTGACACCGATGTTTAATCTCATTTAAATATCTGGGAAAAACTAGACAGATACCTTTGCAGGCTGGTCTCCTGCCCGGCCCAGAGAGAAACACTGGACCAGTAGGTTCATTTTTGTAAAATCATTATTGAAGCCTGACATGGAAATGGGGTTTGAGAATCTTGGGCCTGCAGTCCAGTCACAATACTGATGTATTTCAAGTGTGTCTGTGTGCAATAATTGCTTTAAATGATGTATGTGATTGGATTTGACTCTATACATTCAAAATGTGAACCCTTTAAGAATTACATTATTTAGATTGATGTGATTGTGTACGCATTAATGACTTTTCAGCTGATGTCCTGAGGAAATGATTGAAATGCATGGGAAAAAAATATGGTGACACGATGGAGTTGCCTTACATGCTAATTAAACAGCTTTAAATTGTGAGTCAGCGTAGATGAAACATGCAGAAGCAACAGAGAATAACAAGACCTGAAGTCGGAAATGGACGTCATCAGTGAGCATATCTTAATTTTAATGGAAAAGCAATTTAAAGAAAGGTGAACAGACATTTAACATCCCATTTATCTTGTATGGCTTCATTTTCTATGTCTGTGTCACACGAAGGACCAACAGGAGGAGGTGGTCATAATGTTTTGGCTCATTTAAACCATACAGTACTCGCAGTACTGTGAGAAGAGAACAGCTTGTACATGTGGCAATGACAATATTTTTCTGACTACTAAATGAAGACATCGTCATAAGAAACCTTTTTCATTTTGGCTGGAACTTATCTAATTTTATTGATGGATAGCTTTTCATAAGCTCCAAGTTTGCTGAAGATATTATCACACTCGGCTGGTGAGGGAGCTGGAAACTATTTCTGGTGATACTCTGTGTAGTTTTCTGACAGGTGTATGTGCGGTGTGTTTGCAGTTCACTATACAAGCTGAAGGCCATGCAGGGGCCGTCCAGAGTACATCAAATATCAATGAGCAAAGGGCGATCCCAGCGTTTGTGTTTGCTATAATGTACCCTCTTTTTTTCATATTGAGAAAAGTTGAATATGACCTTTCAGATATTGCGAATTATGCTGTGTTTCTGTGCCATGGGCTGGGTTATGGAGGGAGGAGAGGAGGTGACAACAGTTCACAACCACAGTCATTTTCTTCTGCGGCTCTGAATTTTTGCTACCCTGCATTTTATAAGCCCGGTGATATAAAATAATGGCAAAACAAAAGCACACAGCTACAGAGTTTTTCTATATTTTGACAACTGCATTAAATGTCTGAGAGTCGAGTCACTAAGTCTCCCATCATCAGGGTCCAGCATATACATGAAAAAAGAATAAGTGCTGAACTTAAGGTCCGACTCGTGCTTTTTTTATTGTTTTATAATGTCTACTTTTCCTATTACTGATTATTTGTCAGGTAAATACATTTTGCAGGTTGACGCCTTCTTTGCAATACCACTAGCTGTCACAGAAAAGCTCTCACTCCTACCACCGCCTTATGTCACTTTCACGTCTTTGTGCAGCAGTGTGAAAAGGAAAGTATACCCAGCCACATCATTCTCTCAGGACCCATTTTCAATTTGCAGCATGGATTTCCTGTGGCTGTCAGAGCTGGCTGAGATGAGAAGGGTTTTGGCAACGCAGCCCGCTGTGTAACAAGCTACTGGTAAGGTTTGTGTGGGTTCACCACAGGGCTATAGGCCGATGTATAATAGAGTCATTTACAGTTCAGAGAAAAGCTGCATATCGCTGCAGGTGGTTTATGAGACACACAACCTTGGTGCGAGCCATTAAAGTAAATCACCACCCAAATCTATCCTTTTAGGGTCAGTTACTCACCTGACAGTGCTTGAATGATGGCTATGAAAAGTTAGCAGTTTATTGTTTTCATAAGATTAGCAACAGGGGGGTTAACTCTTTCTAATTACAATTGATTGAAATTGTGACAAGTTTTCACAGTGCAACTGAGAGGACATCAAGACTGAAAAGTGGTCGACTGAGGATTTTTGATTCAGTTGGGATGAACGTGCAGTGTGTGTGTGTGTGTGTGTAGACATACATTTGGATTTCCTGTGAGATCTGAACTGCCTGAGTCAATCATTCTCTCCATTGACATTCACAGGAGTAGACAGGCATTATATAAATTGCAGTGCATTTCTTCTTATATTTAATGAGCATATTTAAATGGACACACAACACAGCTCATTAAATGCTGTTAACAAATCTGTACATGTGCATCTGTACATTAAAAACAATGTCACGGTTAATGAAGGACTTGTACAGGACACTGATGTAAAAACGTTTTAATGATCATTGCAGTGAGATGGATGGTCTTACATTATTTGTCCTGTATCCACAGTAACCAGCAGTAAGTAGATTTTTATTTTTTCAGATTTTAATGAGAGGTAAAACATTGGGAAGGTTTATAGTTTTGTACTCTGGAAATTAGTTAATTATAATTTTGCTTTAGTTTTAGTTCCTGAACTTTTACAATTAAAGAATAGTTGTGTTTTCTTATCAACTATTCAAGTCTTGCTGTGCAGTCAGTAATGATTTAGACATTAGATTTTCATTGAAGTAGAAATCAGGGCATATTCATTTCAGTTCAGCCCAGGTGGTTTGTCTTCTCAGCAGAGGTCCTCTCACTCCAGACTGCACAGTGGGGACATCCAGCGCTCCAGCTGTTTAACTGAGGGAGCAGCCTCTCTGCCGGGAGCAGTGTTGATCCTCCCAGCATAAGTCACTGGTGGGGATAATTGATGGTAAGTTCCAATGATCTGCTCTGCATGAGAGAATGAAACTCCACTCTCCACTTTACATGGGCTGCTAGTTGGAGTTTATAACAACTCCCAACCCCAAAGTGCAAAAGTCAGCAACAGCTGCACGAAGAGATCATTTCTAAAAGTGACATTAATGCTCATTTACTTTGGAAAAACTGCTTGTTGTAGACTAACTGCTTCATCAGTGATATAGATTTTTTTTTGTTTTTTTTTTTACCAAAAAGACAGTTAAAGACTGAAAATTCAACTTTAAGATTCTTCTTTACTTTTTTATTACTGTTTATCATTGTTATCAGATGCATTGTTAGGTCTGTTCTGTGTGTATGCATTAAGAGAAACACCAATAATCTTTGTTGCCATGAGATAACAAAGCTTGTGAATATGGACAACATTTATTTTTTTAGGTCTAACCAAGAAATAATATCATTCTGTCCTTTGGTTATTTGAAGGAGCTGAACACACACACACACACACACACACACACACACACACACACTTTAAACATATTGCTGAACCAAGGAACACTTTACATAATGACTTGGAGTCATGCGTGAAGGTGGGATTGTATTGAATGTACAGACACAAGGAGAAATGTTTGTGAATTTGTTTTGTCCTGTGTGTAAAAGTATAATATTAGTGCTCATTAGGTTGTAAATGGATGTATATGTCAGTCAGTAGTGTTTGGGCAGCGTTCTCTTATCACATGCTGCGCAGAGTTAGGCTAATAAGCACCCATGAATATGAGAGTCTATGGGAAAATTATAATGGCAATAAGTGCCCACTATAAGGAGGATTTCAACAATTCCAATCAAATGTTTTTGGGCAATTTTGAATGAATCTGTTACTGTAATAACAGAAGAAATCGACTAAGACTTTTTCTCAGAGTTTTCATTTGCACAAATTAGGATTTTCTGTGTCCATGTGTGTGCACAGACATGCATGTGGTGTAGTCTATGGTTTAAACACCTGCACACACACAGCGACTGATATCTCCAATATAGGCTGGTTGGCAGAATATCTCATTAAATGCTCTGTCACAAGTCATTCATCAAACCCCGGCAAGCAGACATAATAAAAGTTTTAAACATTTCATTGCTTCTCTCATTGCTCTGTGCCAATGAAATATGCATAGAGTTTGTATTGACTCTGATAACCACCCGCTATTACAATCTGAACTGTGAAAGATCTCACCAGCCGGAGGAGAGAATGAAGTAAATGTTGAGAGTAGACTAAAGAACAATAGAGTGCTGCTTTCACATTGATCAACTGACCAATAAAAGGATCATTAGGTCAATGGAGGGTGTAAACGATTGGCTTCTGTGCCCTTTCAATCCGCATTAACACTGATTGGCCTGTTGAAGTGAGAAGGACAGGAAACCAGGCTGCTGTGTGGCCTTGTTTACTCTGACAGATAATGGTACCACTTTGAGACCCCGTCCACACAGAGCCGAAAACGATACTCTTTGAAAACGGGGCCAAGATACCCCTTTTCCACCAAACAAGAACGGGTGCTAGTTCCAGGATGGTGCTAGTCCTGGTGGTTAGTTGGTTCAGATCCCATTTCTCCTATGAACCGGTTTGCTTTTCCACTGGCAAGGAGCCAAGTTGGGGCCGCGTCAACGTAAAAGGTCAGTAGTTACTGCATAGGTAGCCAGTTCACAACAACCGGCCGCTAGCAAGCTAGCTGCTGTTAACAAACTACTGTTACCCTGTTAATATCAGTCCATGAAAAAATTATTTTTTCAGCGGATATTCTAGTTACAACATGTGTGAGTTAACAAAGCAGTGTTGTATTGCTACGTGTGGTATTTATTCAGTTTTAGGAAATTACAATGTCCTTACTGTTCGTATGTCGGCAAAGCGCACCCTCGCTGTAATAATGTTTAAATGGAGGAGTTATTGTGTGCATACAAGTGCTGTCCCTGGTTTTACAAGTCTACACTGAGATCCAGAGCCAAAACTGTATTTTCATTACTTTACTC
>OOFC01000650.1:1848-14339 GCA_900323345.1 Pseudochromis fuscus
AAAAAAAAAAAAAAAAAAAAAACTCGACAGAGTTTTCTATGTCTTTGGATTCATCAAACTGTGTACAATTTCTCCACTTGGCAACCCAGATAACATTTCTTGCGCCAAGTTGATGATGTGCCACGCAATAGCCTATATAAGCTTATGGGCCAGTTTATCCCCATGATAGCCCAACTCATACAGCTGTATGACTTTTTTCAGTCCACTTACATATTCCACCTCCATATGATGTCTTTTGTGTTTTTTCAGGGATTGTTGTTTAAGTTAGGCCTCTTGTGGTTGACTTTCATTGGAAAAACTATACTGTCTTTAGTAGTGACAGAGGGGGGCTTGATTTTATCAAGTCAAAGCCTTTTTACAGTCTTTTTTCAGAGAAAAGTTCCTTTTGTGGTCCCGAAGCCTAGGATATTGAATTGACAAGGTTTGCAAAAAATCACCGACAGTGCCATGTAAAAAGTATTTGCCCCCTTCCTGATTTCTGTGTTTTTTGCATATTTATCACTCACAAAGGTTTCAGATCATCAAACCAATTTTAATATCACACAGACAACCCATGGAAATACAAAATGCAGTTTCTAAATGACGATTCAATTTATTGAGGCACAAAAAAAATCCAAACCTATCTGGACCTACGTGAAAAAGTAATTGCACCCTGAACCTAATAGCGAGTTGTGCCACCTTTGGCAGCAATAAATGAAATCAAGCGTGACGATAATTGATGATGAGTCTTTCACGCTGCTGTGGAGGAATTTTGACCCACTCTTTTTTGCAGAATTGTTTCAGCTCTGCCATATTGGTTTCTAGCATGAATTGCCCGTTTAAGGACACACTACAACATCTCAATTGGATTTAAATCCGGACTTTGACTTGGCCACTCCAAAACCTTAATTTTTTTTTTTTTTTTTTTTTTTTTGAGTCATTCAGAGGTGGACTTGCTGGTGTGTTTTGGATCTTTGTCCTGCTGCATGATCCAAGAGCGCTTGAGTTTGAGGGCACAAACTGATGGCCCGACGTTCTCCTTCAGGATCTTCTGGTAAACGGCAGAAGTAATTTTTCCGTCAATCACAGCCAATTGTTTTGGTCCTGAGGCAGCAAAGCAGCCCCAGACCATCACACTACCACCACCATGCTTTACTGTTGGCATCATGTTCTTTTTATCAAATGCTGTGACATTTTTACATCTGATGTAATGGGCTGCACACCTCCCAAAAAGTTCAATTTTTGACTCATCAGGCCACACAATGTTTCTCCAAAAATCTTGAGGATCATCAAGATGCTTTTTGGCAAATGTGAGACAAGCAGTGGTTTTCTCCTGATTGGTCTGTTTGTATTCACCTGCCGTGATGACGTACTTCCTTGTACCGGAAAGTAAAAATGACTACCGAAATTGGCTTACAAATGTGGAAGAAACTCCACTGTTTGGTGTCTTGGCCAATACCAGCCATAGCGACACCCCCGACTTGTAGGGAAACTGTAGCGACAATTTCAAAACAATGCAAGTAGGTTACATTCGAGTTTAAAGGCAAAATGTGCACGGGACAGCTGCAATAACAAGTATACAGAGCCCTTTACTTGGTTGACCACTCCTGGGAAGGTTACCACTGTGCCCAGTTTTCTCCATTTGTGGATAATGGCTCTGACAGTGGTTCACTGGAGCCCCACAGCCTTGGAAATGGCTTTGTAACCTTTTCCGGACCGACAGATTTCAATCACTTTTTTTCTCATTTCTTCTTGAATTTCTTTGGATCGTGGCATGATGGTTTTTTTCTTGAGATTTTGTAGCCTACTTCACTTTGTCTAACAGATTCTATTCAAGTGATTTCTTGATTCAACAAAGGTGGTAGCAATCAAGTTATGGAATTGAACTCGGCTTTCAAAAAAACTGTAGTTTGTCACAGTTACTTTGTGATTTAACAAGGGGGGGGGCAATTACTGTTTCACATAGAAACCTTTGCGAGTGATTGATATGCAAAAAACACAGAAATCAGGAAGGGGGCAAGTAATTGTTCACGGCACTGTGCTTGCTCATGTGGTAGTGTCTCCTGTGGTGCTGCAACTGATGATGTTGCTAATCTGTTGTAATCTTTATTGGGGTCACCTTTGGCCCTTTTATTGGGGTCATGTGACCTCGTATAGAAAGTCTGATGTCATTTTTCAGGTTTTCTTTTATTTCAAATTTAACCTGTTTTTAATCTTAAAAATTAAGGCTGAAATGTGTTGTAATTATGGGTAATATTGGTAATAATAAGTGTTTTTTTCCATTTTGCAGATAGCTGGGATTGATGTCTTCAAGACATAGATGCTGTCAGACATTTTAAGACCAGGTACACAAGATTTTTAATGTCAAGTTTGCCCATGTGTTTTTGTTTTTTTATTGGGGTTTTTTTTTTCCTGAAACTTTTTTTTTCTTCTGCTTCTCTTAAAACTGGTTTGTGTTCTTGTGTCCCCTGCCATTTTAAAGCTGTAATTTTTGTAGTCTGATTGCAAATAACAGGATAAATGCAAATAGTTTCATTTCTGTTTCACTGTGTTTTGTGTGATCCATGTATCCCTGGTAGGAAAAGAATTGCTTATGTTGGTGTTTTTAATGTAGATGGAAGCATTTGCAACAACAAGCCGATAAAAGCTTATTGGATGCATCCATTTAAATCAAATGTCCCTGACATTACCTGAGAAATAGAAAATGTTTCTGTGAAGTAGACAATTAAAGACCTCAGAAACAGGGCCCTCTGGCAGGTGTTCCTGCTGTACCCAGCACAACTGCTGAGGTGTGACCAGTCTGTTCCTTGCCTATGAGAATTTGTAATTTGGTAGAATGTTGCCACCACTGTGCTTCGCGCTTAGGATGACAAACACCAGGAGTGTCTGGTGTTTGCCAGACATTGGGCCATGGAGTACTGCCTGTCCATGTTATTATTGGTTACTCAGTATAGACTGAAAATGCCAATTTTATTTATTTAGTTTTTAAAATACATCAACAACAAAGTAAAATGTACAAAAAAATCAGAGGTCTTAATACTTTGATTGCATTTTATGAAAGATTTTTGTGGCTTTGAAAATATTTAGAAATAGAAGAACATTCATGTCTTTTTATGTACACAGATTTCCAATCAGATGTAAGTCACATCATCCTGGGTAGTTCTTGTATGTCGAAGAAAAGGTGAGGATTGTCTTCACTATTTTTATACATCTATCTTGTACAATATTGGTTATATTCCTATTCTTCTTTGTTTTTTAGGATTGGGCACAAAAAGCCCTAGTTTCCAAGCCTTGCAAAGAATGGCTCATGGGTGGGACTCGTACTTCGATAACCTCCCACCTTTGTCATCGGATCCAGGGACTTTCACAACATCAGAGTCGGAAGGAACCCATTCCCAACAGACAGACAACTTCATTGGAGATCCTTTTTCTGCCACTGCAGATTCGTATGAAACTCCTGGACCTAACTCGACCTTCAACACGAATTATTGCCAAAATCCTAGTACTGCAAATTCAAACTGTGTTTATCAAAGATACTGCAGTGAGACACAATGGCAAGGTGATGGCGAACAAATGGAAAGAAATTACTTGCAAAGATGTGGAAATAATGATATACCAGACTTTGCCACAGTTGGATTATCGGCATCTGAATCTTTTCCCTCATCTTTTCCAACAGATTTACAAGGACTTAAGCAAGACTGTGGAATACTAGAACCCCAGTTTCTTGAGAACTACTCGGATGTTAGCAGCTGCTCAGATGTGGATGCTGGTGAAACAAGGCCTTCTTGTAAATTCATGGCAAATAATTCATTCCCAAAACCTAAAACTGATGTTTCTACAAAACAGTGTTCATCAGAATGGTATTTCAATCCTACTGAAAATAGGGCTTTTCCTGTTGGGAGTCTGTGCCCTGATGTATCAGAGACTAATGTAAATTTGTCATCAAATGGGAAGACGGGAGATATGGAAAGTCCAGAAAAAACTGTCAAATCTTATGCAAGACACGACCAGTCCTCTTGTACCTCTTACATGGTGACAACAAAGAGTGAAACTGCACATGATAAAAATGATCATGATAGATGTCAAGATGAGGAACAAGTGGAGGATGTGGACATCTCAAAGGGTGGCTGTAAAAACTTGACTGGAGATGAAATCCATGGGTACCCAGATGGCAATGAGGAGGACAAGATCCCTTCAGTTTCTCCAAATACTGTGCATGCATCTGAGAATGAGCCAGATCACACAGTCGAAAAAGTCTTAGGAAAGGAAATGAAGAAATTGTGTAACGAAGACGATGAGCATTTTGGTAATCCAAACTCCACAGATGGTCAAGGTAGGAGAATGCATGAAGATGAGCAAGACAAAAGTGAAGGCCTTAAAAGGCAACAAAAAGAATCTGGTTCATTGGAAAATGAGATTGCTGATAAGCATAAATCTGAAATTCCCAATTCCACCAATTGTCAAGATGAAAATATGGAAACTGACTGTCAGGAGAAAGAAAATCAGACAAATACCTCTCAACCTTCCCCTTCCCCAAGTGTCAAGTCATCCAATTCTAAGAATAATACTGATGAACTGTCAGAATGCTCAGGTACCTTGAAAAGTAACAGTCATGTTGTTGAATCTAGCTTGTGGTCATCCGAAAACCAGTCTTCTGAAAATGTTGTTCAGGATACTATTTGTAGAAGCCCTGATAAGATGACTGATGGTAATGCCAGTGTTGGACACCTTTCAGAGCTCTCCAGCACAGATATAAGTCTCTGTCCAAATAAAGAATTGACAAGTGCACCAGACAAAACAAAGGCAGACTGTAGTGGCCCAGATCACATGAGATCTTCTATGAATACTGGTGATGAAACAAAGCAAAGTGCGACTTGTCATGTAGAGTCCGGCTTGTGGTCACACAACTCAAGCACACATGCAAATGACCATCTACATAAAGAACAGACAAGTGTGGCACAGAAGAGAAATATGACTTTTACTTCAGATCCAGATGACAGTGGTCTTGACCGTGACGGTGTTTCCAGAGATACTGTGGACAAAAAGGATCATGGTGCTCTTAATAACATAGAGTTGTGCTGCAAGCCAAATTTGTCAAGCACAGGCATACAACCCCGGTTGGAAAGGAAAACAAGTTCACCAGAAGAGAAAAGCCCCATCTCTTCTCAAGATCCAAACTATAGTGGTGCTAGTGTTGCAAGTGACTGTCCATCTTTTCATGCTAATGACAAGATCGAGCAAAGTGTTGCTATACATACAGAATCCTGCTCACAGCCAGGTAGCCCAAACACAGACATGCATCCCTGTCTAACAAAGGACTCAAGTACAACTCCTCCTATAGATCTAGGGTGTAGCAACCATGCTGTGACTGGTGACGATAACAAGCCAAGTGTTTCCAGTAGTTTAGAATCCTGCCTCCAGCCAGACATCTCGAGTGCGGACATAAATTCTTTTTCAGGAAAAGAATTGACAAGTCTACAAAAGAGTGTAAGGGAAAGCCCTCCTCCAGATGAGCAAGAATCATTACACAAAGGTCTCGTAGACCAAGAACCACCAAATCTTAGTGGAAATGCTGCTGAAAATGCAAGAGAATCATTTGAAGAGTTGGATGCTTCTACAGAGGAACAGTCAGTTTCTGACATGCTGTATGGTGAACCTTTGTCAAGAGAGGACTCTTCATGTGACCTTGATGAAACAAAGCTGGTCTTAAGTCACAAAGAATCATCTGTGGTCAGACCTGATGAGGACAGCACAGACCCTTCAGAGAGACAAGCCCCTCAACTCAAACCTTCTGTACAAATGAGAAAATTGCTGCATCCTGTTGTAATATTGGAGACTTTGGAGTCAACAAATGGAATGAGTAACTCATACCAGTGCGCAAACTGTCAACAGACAGCCCATAATGCAGATCATCTTATTGAACACCACCATTGTTGCCATACAATGTACAATTTTCAGTTTTGTAAGGCTTGTAATGTCTATCTGATGAGAAATGAACAAGCCGAAAGACATTTGTGCGGTGTAACTAAAGAAAAAACCCAGCTCCCAAATGCTGGCCTAAAGAAGAAACGAAATCGTCACGGCCCCTACAAGTGCATTGAGTGCAGACTCGTATTTTCAAAGGTAGTTCATTATATCCAGCATGTCCGAATTCACACTGGCAAAACACCATATAGGTGTAGGGGATGTGGTGTGTATTTTTCACAGTCTAGTAGCCTGAACAGACACCGGAGTGTACCTGGTAGATGCACAAATTCCAAAGCTCCAGTTACAAATTCTGATGCTATTGGGAAAATTACAACACCATCAGAAAAGAATGTGGTACAAAACGATCCATATGCAGAGATGCCAAAATGTTATGTTAAGCTTATTGACATCTCTAAGACAAATCTGTGTAGTTTCCCTTCAGCAGAGAAAAGCACAAAGCACCTCTCTAGTAATTACAAGAGAAAGAATGCGTCAGTTTTGTCAAAAGAGCGTGCCACAGCAGTCAGTGCTGAGAAAAGCCAGGAAGGGGATGAGATAACAGAAAAACATAAATGTCCTCTTTGTCCACGGCTTTTCAAGTACTCCTTTAACAGGGCTCGACATTTGCGTGACTGTGTCAGAGACGCTATATTTGGTGGCAAGGGCAAAGTTGCTGGTAAATATCAGTGTCCTTTGTGCAAAGCTGCTTTCACTTCACCATCCAACCGATTTAGACATCTTAAATCAAGTTGCATCCGAGAATGTATTAATCGCCTTGCAAAAGAGAAGATAAAATTAAAGGAACAGCAAAAAAATAAGGAAAATGAGCAAAAACCACAGTCAAAGCAAAATGAACAGAAAAAACAAGCACCTTTAGGATTGACAGCCCTTGAAGTTGTGCCTCGTTACAAATGCAGTCTCTGTCCAGCGGTTTTTTGTCATTCTTCTGGAAAATACAGACACATGAAGAAACATGAGTTATTTAAACTCACTGGGAAAAAGTTCAAGTACAGGAAGTCTGTTTTCAACTTCATGTCCAAACCAGAAACCTCAAGTTCTACAGAGAAGCCTGATGACTCTAAGGGGCCCTTGAAATCAGATGAAGAAAATGGCAATGTTGCACTGAGTTGCCATTTTTGTGAAAAGGGTTTCAGCACGGCAGAATCACTGAAAAAACATCAACGCAATCACCGTGGTGAAAGGCCATTCCGTTGTCTGGAATGTGGAAAGAGATTCAAGAGACGTGGCCATCTGGTTGGCCATAAAGCTGTTCACCAAAGGAAGCTACAGTGCACTGTTTGCAAAAAGATTCTACCAACTGTTGGAGAACTGATCAAGCACAGAAGCACACATCTTAAAAAAGGAAAGCTTCAGCACCCAGAGTGTGATATGCAGTTCCAGCACTCTGTGCAACTTCATAGACATCTAAACACCCATAAAAATAGAGACAACAAGACACCTCAGCAAGGAGAGGGAACACCATCAAAGCTGCAGGAGTCTTTGGAATGTGTGGAACAGCAGAATGAACTAAACCAGCTGCAGTGTTCCTTATGTAAAGAAGTATTCAATGATGCCCAAATACTTAGAAAACATTGTCTAACTCATATATCTAGGTCCTCTTCACACCAGTGTCCATTTTGCAAACATAATTTCAGTCATCGTCGCTATTTGCTGAAACACATGATCAAACATACTGGACAAAAACCCTTTTCCTGCAAGAGTTGTGGAAAACAGTTTTACCGTTATGTGTACTTGAAACTTCACAGTAAGACATGTTTACCTGTTCAAACCATGTCTCCTGTCACAGAGGAGTCCAACGTGAAGACGAAGAGGCCATATCATTGTTCCTATTGTCCCCGAAGGTTTTGTAAAAAAATCCGTCTGAAGAATCATCACAACGCCCACAACAACAATACCCTGCGCCCATGTGGATGTGGGCAGTACTATGGAATTACAAAATTTAATCAACACCAGAAGGAATGTTTGGGGAATACAAAGCTCAACTCTGACCAACCATCCAGTGGCAGTGTCCATGAAAGCCCTGTACAGAAAAATAAGAAAATCTATAAAAAGCCTGTACAAGCCAATGCAACCAAGATGCTTCAGTTTAAATGCCCCCACTGTCCGCAGAGGTACAGATTCAGATCAGTACTTTTGAGACACATTGTATCACATACTGGTCTTCAACCCTATCCATGTATGCACTGTGGCCACAGATTTGGAAGTCGGTCGATGTGTTTTCAGCATGAAGCTTTTTGCGATGGTGTCTACCAGGAGGGACTATCAAAAGTCAAAAGTCATGCTGCAGCAAAAGAGCCAAACATGCCCACTCTTCGAGAAGCAGCACAAAAGCCTCAAGCAGATGGTGAAGCCGAGTTCAAGTGCAAATTCTGCACCAAGACCTTTATAAAAGCCCGAAGCCTGAGACATCACATTCTGACACATAATGAAGTGAAACCATATCGCTGTAAAGCCTGTGACAGCTGCTTTTCGAGGTATGATCACCTGAAAGTCCATCAGACTCGCTGTAAAGGTAAAAAAATGCGACTGGAGGTCTGTATCCCCAAAATCAGTTTAGATGATGTTGGCAAGGGGTGGCAAAATAAGTTTGGCATTCAGCCTGCTAAAAAGCAACAGACATTTGAGTGTGAAGTCTGTTCAAGAAGCTTTTCAGCTCAGTCTAAACTTTCCCGGCATGTCACTATGTTCCATGCACCAAAGTTATTCAAGTGCACACGTTGCGACTCAGAATTCTCTCATGAAAGATCTCTCAAAAAGCACAAGAAGATGAGAAAGTGCAGAAGGCCCTCCAGAAAAACTTCTTCTCTACCACTAGGAACTCAACCAACAACAGAAAATGTGACAAGACCAATTGATTGCGTGCGAAATCGGATCCTAAAGAGGATTAATCCATATAACAAGAACAAAAATGTATGTAGTTACTGTTTCCGTGTGTTTCCAAACAACTGGCAATTAAATGTGCACCTCCGGTTCCACACGGGTGAGAAGCCATATCATTGTGAATACTGTGGGCAGAGTTTTGTGAGGAAGGATTATGTGAAACGTCATTTTCCAAAGTGCCCCAAGAAACAGTGTGAAGTTCTCTGTGACAGATGTGGAGGA
The DNA here is from genome assembly GCA_900323345.1 of Pseudochromis fuscus. Taxonomy (NCBI): domain Eukaryota; kingdom Metazoa; phylum Chordata; class Actinopteri; family Pseudochromidae; genus Pseudochromis; species Pseudochromis fuscus. Next base: position 10,918 of record OOFC01000650.1, read on the forward strand.
TTTTTCTTTAAGAACATGCTTGAAACACACCGAAAAGTTTGCACCTCACCAAAGTCATCAATGTCAACTGTTTTCAAAAGAAAGCAATCAGTCTCTGAAAGTGCACCAAAAGGCTTTTCTTGTGCATACTGCAGCTCTCGCTTTTTGTTGTTTTCACAGCTTCAAGAGCATTTTTTGAGTGCACACAAATTGGAAACAATGGTTCCACGTGTGTCAGCTGCTCCCCTACAACAACTTCTGTCTGATATTCCAAAGGTCAAAGAAGAGCCATTGGAGGAGAGATGTGATGAAGGGATGAGTCATGGCACAAATGTAATCTGCAAACTGCATACAACCCTCGACAATGAGGTCCCCAAATCATTTTACTGCACAGACTGTGATATGTCCTTTGCAAGTAAAGCTGGACTAACTGGTCATCTGCGTACACACACAGTGGGCCATCCTTTCAACTGTAAAATATGCAATAGGGGCTTCTGGAATAAAAGTCTTCTTCGAAATCACTACAGGAAATGTAGAAATGGACACATTATGACCCATCAGTCAGAAGTTCCTTTGAAAGCACAGATTGATTTTGCGTTGAACGAACCTGTTCTTGTATTCAAAGATTCCTCCACATCAACTGGCACTGGGGTTTTGCAGACCAACTTCTCCTGCAAAGGTGAGGTACTGGATGAAGCCCCACAAAATTCTGAAGAAAATCAAATGCAAAGCAGCTCCAGTAAAGAAAAGAAAGCCGTGCAGTATCAGTGTTCAGAATGTGATCAGAGTTTCACAGATGGTTTAATGCTCATTAGTCACCTTGAAGACCATGGAAGACAGGAACAAGAGAAAAAGCGTAATACATGCATTAAGTGTGGGCGGGTGTGCACTAGTCAAGAAAGTCTTGAAAAACACCTGAGAATGCATGGGATGAGTAAGAACTTTTCTTGCCCAGATTGCTCCACAGTGGTTTGCACCTTAAAGGAGCTTGAGGTCCACAGATCATGTCATGACACAAATAGGCCATTTGTTTGCAAACTGTGTAAGCTGAGGTTTTGGACAAGACCATCTTTGTGTAACCATTACAGGGAAGATCATGCAGATGAGGTATTTACTTGTCGATTCTGCAGCAAAGCCTATGCCGTCAAAAAATCCCTGGTAAGACACTATAAAAAATGGCATGAAAATGAACAGAGGAATCTTGGGAGCATCATGCTGGGGAAGAGCAACAGTGAACCACAGTCCAGCAGTCAAATCAGTACAACTGGTGAAAGTGATGAGGATGAAAAGAATGGCAGCGAGGACAGCGACTCGGACTCTGCACCATACTTCCCATGCCACGTCTGTGGTAAGACATTCCCAACATCGGAGAGTCTTGAAGATCATCAGCTTTGTCACCTGGGTGAAAAACCACATGAATGTGAAGAATGTGGTAAATGTTTTGTTCAAGCAGCCCAGCTCCAGCAGCATCAACGGATGCATAAGTCTGAATTTCAGTGTCAAGCATGTGGCAAGGGGTTTGTCTCTCTCTTTGCACTGCGTAAGCATAAACATACTCATGGCAAGAGTCGTCCTTACCGATGTTCCAAGTGTCACCTCAGTTTCACAGGACCCTCAATGCTAGCAGAACACATGACTACTCACCGTGAGCAAAACTTCCCTTGTGACATATGTAGTCGCGTGTTTTTGTCCAAGAGCAGTAGAGCTGAGCATCGGAAAAGCCACTCTCAGTCAGGTGACCGCCACCCATCTTCAGTGTCAAGGGGAGAACATCAACGATTTGCTACACTTTCTGAAAGCTCATTTATATCCACAGCAGATCTGAAATACCGCTGTGGCGTTTGTGGTGAGCGTTTCAGAGACCCAGAGGAGCTCTCGGAGCATGGTTGCATGAAAGCTGAAGAGCGACCATATTCTTGCAGACTGTGCAATAAACATTTTCTTCATGCGTCTCACCTGAAAAAACACAGGAACAACCATCTACCATCATGGTCTAATCGTGAATATCACTGTAATCGGTGCAACAGCAGTTTTATCTCCCCTCAGCAATTCCTCAGCCACCTTAAGAGACATGCTGACACTGAAGGTGAAGATGCAGGACCTTCACACAATTCCATATGTCCAGTTTGCCACCAGTGTTTTGCTAGTGCCAATGAACTAATTTTTCATTTTCCAACACATCTTGATGGTACATTAGAAGGTGAAAGTATAGTTCCTTCAGGAAGTGAGCAGCATCATCTGGCATCAGCTGCAGAATATGAATGTGCAGCATGCTCTCAGAGGTTTTTGGGGAGTGATGCTTTCCTCCAGCACCAGTGCCCCCTTCAACAGCAAGGAACGGAGAAGGAATACTCAAATCCATCAGCAAAGATATCCAGACAAACCCCTGAGCAAGCAGCTGGCGAGGAGGAGGAGGAGGTTGATATTATGGAAGAGGACTTGTACAATTGTTCTGTTTGTGGAATGCAGTTCTCCTCTAAAAGTGGTCTCTTAGACCATCAAAATACACAACATCCAAATGACAAGCCATTCAAATGTGAGTTTTGTGGGAAGAGATTCGCCAAAAAGCGGTATGTTAGAGTACATGAAGTTAGACATCGTCCAAAAGTGGTGAGTCAATTGGAAGAAAAAAAGTTCAAATGCATCCGGTGCAGCGCCTTATTCAATACAGCGCATGATCTGTCTTTGCATATGAGAGTGCACGCTGGGCAAGAAGTTGGAAAGTACCGCTGTGACATGTGCTACAAGTCATTCAGCCAGGCGTCACTTCTTAAGCAGCACCAAGAAAGTCATGTTGGTGAGGTCGTGTACGAGTGCACCGAATGTGACAAAGCTTTTGCTTTTCCTCACCTGCTGGAGAAACATCAACAGTCTCATGCCAGGTCTGCTAAGTAATGGTTCTTACATACATATATGTTATCTTCCCTTTGATTTACTGTAACTAAAGTATCTTGAAATCCCTTTCATGCCTTACATTTGACTGTGTACCTCTTGTAATCAAAATTTAGGTCCACTTTGTATATTGCCCTTGTTGCATACTTAGAAAGCGCTTGACTCGTGTCTCTATGATGAGCACCTTCTCCTGAGTTTTTATTGATTATGGTGTATATATATATATATATTTTAGTTCTAATGTTGGGGATTTGTATACATTACATTAGACACATGGTTTCTTGACAATGTTTGTAAATTTAATACAAAAGTGGTTTAATATTCTGTTTGAATAGACCAAGCCTGACAGAATAGAGAAATGTCTTGGATAAAGACTTAGATATCTGATCAAATGTGATCATTTTGGATCTTCTTCATATATTTTGAAATAGATTTAGTCAGTTTTGTTCATGTGTAAAGAGAACTTTACACTGTTCATTTTAAATCATTTTCATCGAGTATTTTCTATAGTATTACTGTCCATGTATATCATTTGTAATTTTCGGTTTACT
>OOFC01000651.1:2689-45315 GCA_900323345.1 Pseudochromis fuscus
TCGTCCATAGAGGGCGCTGCTGCGCTCTTTAAACCGACACGACACCCAGACTTCTTTGTCTCTCAGCTGGCATGCTCTTTACTTTTCTGAAGAAGGGTTTTGTTGACACATTTTTACTATTACATCCATTCAGATTTGATGAGGGTCTGTGTCTTTTAAAGGGGGCGGGGGGGTAAGGTGCCTTCGGTCTGTTACAGGCACATTAGTTCCTTTCCCTTAAACCCAGAGCTCAGGGAGATAATGAAGGTGACCATCTGCAGCACTCAGCCCCCTCTGGGTCGTGACCTGATGACTTAGGGGTCTGGATGAGGAGACACAGCTACCAGGTTGTGGTGGGAGGTGGTGATGTGCAACCTGCCCCCTTGCCCTGACATCTCTACTTTAAATCTACCATCTGCCACCACCTCCCCCTCCCCCCCCAGCTCCAAAACACCCCCAAGGCGACAGGCCAGACTAGTCTCCTCTCAGCTATGGGAGGGAGGGAGAAGGAGATTAGTCTCATCTCGTCATCTGACCTCCAGCATCTGAGTCGCAGAGATTGTAAAGTGCAAAACAGGAATTTTATTAGTTCCTAACAGATCAACAAGTTCACCTCAAAGGGGAAGTACTGTCAGCACGAGGCCATGTGTTATGAGATCATTTGGACTTGTTTTTTACATCTGTTACAGGAACCTTGTGTAACCTCTCTATTACACAAAATGTAACAATCACAAGTCGCACTGTTTCACTTAAACTCTACATTAAACTCACTGTTACAATGTGCCTGAGTGTAAGTGAAGGCACCACGAGAGCGAGTCCTGTGTCTGCCCTGTTAACCTGAAGCAGATGGACCAGAAGCCTGAGAGCTACAGCTGGCCTCTCCACTCCTCCTCCTCCTGCTGCTCCTACACCTCCTGACTGGAAGTGCTGGGGAGCAGCTCGTGGTGTAATTGAGCTCCTCTGGGAAATTTGGGGGGAAATTAGTGTGAATTGTAGGGGTGGTACTATCCTCCTAATTGTAGCTGTGAAGTCTGTTCCCTCCGGAGGGTTGCAGAGTGCAGCCCGAGATCCTCATTTCCTCGCCCTCTGCTCCACCTGCACCTCCTGTCATGAGGCAATGATGCTGCTCTCTACTTATCACAGAACAAAAATCAATCGGCCATGACAGAGCTGGAAACTCACCAGGAAGTCCTCCTCGCAGTAGACCCTGCCGTTGACGTTGTAGAAGGCTTTCCCTCGCAGCCGCCTCCCTGGAAACAAAAGACGACAGATGAAATCTACATATTCAAATATGGAGAGTTTCAGGTGATGCACTGTTACAGACTCACTTCATGTTCAAAATACATGGACGTCTGTTTTATGTATTTAGAATAAGAGACGTATGTGGTTCCCACCTTGTGAACACACACCACAGAAACAGAACAAAAGAGAGAAAACATGAAGCAGCAAAGAGACCAAGCAGCAGGTAACTTGCTCCTGTGCACAGTCTTCAAGCCTCCAAGCTACAAGTATAAACACTACGTTTTTACAGAGCCATGCAGATTAATTTTGCTGAACCAGTTTCCAGAGATCTTAAAACGGTCCTGTGGCTTTACTGGGAGCAAATGCCTGTGGTCAGCTTCTACCAGTCTGATGGGAAGCTTTCCCAGAAGATGGAGATGATGATATTTTATGAAACAGCTGTTCAATGTTTTTTTTTCTCGGGCTTTGAAAGGAAACTGACATTAGGAGTTTGAAAGACCGAGTGAAGTGGGAGCTGTCTGTCAAACTACATTGTCAGGATGAACTATGGGAACTGACAGTATGCAGAGAGAGCAAACCTCTGCCAAGGCATAATCCATGTACATGTCTCGGTTTCTAATCTACTGTGTACACACATTAAATCTGATCTCCACCAGACTGTGGAGCAAACACAAAATCCACTCAGATGTAACTAAATTATGAAATTTATTACGAGAGTAGGATTTTTTCCAGACAAAGTTGAAAACCTGTGAATCTCACTAATGGCTATATCTTGTGTATGAGTCTTAAAAGAAAAATCAAACTATATTGCTGCTAAAAACCTCATAAATTAGTTATGCTATGACTTCTTCGGCACAAGTACTTGTGGTATTTCCTACAAAAACTTTCCTGTAAGTTTTCTGGTCTCACCATCAAAAACAAGTAGTAAGGAGACCGGTGGCAGTAACGTCACATCAAATAACAATGTGACACCGTTTTCTGTTCACCTGTGACATGTCCGACTGTATACACCTCTTCCCAAACCTCCCTCCTCCTCCACGGCCACAGCAGCCGGTCAGCGAGGAGCAGATGGCCGGTCAAACGCAGGCGACTTTCTGCCTCCGTTTAATTACTTCCACCATTGATCCCAACAGGATTCCATTCACAACACATACACAATCAATACAGCAAGCCGCTCTCCAACCCCCCTAAAATCCTAAAACACCTCTCCCTGCCATTGTGCACCACTCACACACAGACCAACAATAGCAGACCGGAGGGGAGGATGTCCCTTACTCTGACACATGCTGAAGCCAATAGAATAATTATATTGATTTGCCTCTTCAATAAGATACAAATATTGGCTTTATTCACAGCTCTGTTGCTATAACATGAAGACTTGGATGATTGAATAATGACAAATGAGCCAATTTCAAAGAAAAAAAAAACCCAAATTAAAACAGGTGCAGGCCCACAACACATAAACACTTCCACAGAAACATGCCCACACACACCGCGCTGGGCCCAGGTTCGGCACACTGAGCTTCTTGCACAGTGTGAAGGCTAAATTCCTCTGGGTGCGCCTTCATTCATCAGAATCCAAGTTTGAATCCAATCTGAAAAGGAAATTCTGCTGCGGGCTGGCTTCTGCAGCCCCCTGCCATGCGTCTCACACAGCTCGCCCATTCACATTCATTTAACAGCAGCGGTGTCTCTCTGGCAGCGCGATGACTTCACCCGAGCCTGGCAGACGAAACCCACGGATCCCATAAATCTGCTGGATTAGTCAGATTTAATTGTCGTCCCGAGCCACCATTGATTTTATGGGTGTCTCAGCATGGAAAAGATGTGCACCCCCCCACACAACCCCTGCTCTTTTTAAGACTGAAATTTATGCAATCGCTGTATTTCACACACACACACACAAACAAACACACAGTGTCACAATGCTGGGAGATGGCAATACATTAACACCCACATAAATGGCTGGAGCAGCAGAGGAATGCTGTCCACACAATAGGTGAGACTTTTAAGACTTTGAGACTGAGGAGCAATTAGCATTTTGGTGGCAAGGAGCAAAGACAAAAACTGAGGAAGAACTCCATGTGAAGCAACTCTTTGGGAGGGACACCATCTTCAAGAAAAGTAAACTCTGCAGAGGACAAACTCGCAGGAAGAGTGAGATCATGGTGAGCAGTGCAGGAGCGGCGGCGGCGGCGGTGGCGACGAGGTGTTGCTGTGTGCTGGTCTGTGGCCTCTGCTCTGGAGTTTGGGGTCTGGAAGGTGAATACAAAGGCCTCAGTGCAGATGACTGTGTGCAGCGCTGCTAGGGGAGAAGGCCGACTGAGCAAACGGGGACATTCTTTCTGCCTGAGGTCACTAGCTGGTCCCATTCATCCCCCTCCCCACCACCTCTCCAGCACCCGCTCTCCGCTGCCCGCTTCCCTCACCCAGAAAAGGAGGGGGAGGGCTCCCTGCCTCCCCCTCTGTCTCGCTCCCTCTGTCTCTCCCCCCTCTGGCCTTTTGTCACCAGACAGCGCTGCAGAGTCTTCACAAGTCATCGAACCAGCAGCTCTGTTTGTAATCTGAGCCTGAATGAAGAATCTTCCTGGAAATACTAAATCGACCTTTATTTTTAATTAAAGTGGTACAAATTAATTTTTTGTGCTGATAAAACTAGGAAATGTGATTAATAATGTCACACGGCGCTGCCTGGATCTCTCCTCACCACAGTGTGACTGTAGAGGCGTCCAGGCCCCCGACCTCTGCCCTCCCTCATGTTGGTGCACGCATGTAATTTTGGGTCATTTAGAAATCAGACCTCATTTTGCTAATGCAACCGTTTTGAATGATGCTGTTGCCATGGAAATGAGTGTTGTGAAAGAGGACTAATGTGTCACCATGGTGAAGATGTTACTCGTCTAAATTCTTCCTCTAGTGCAGCAGTTGTAGATGAGCATGTTGACACGTGAACAAACTGGAACGGGTGGAAACCAGTGATAATAATTATTTACTCATGTTGCATTGCATGTTTTTTCTGTCTATCCAATGTAACCCTGAATCAGACTCTCGTGTTATTCCCGCTGGTGATGTGCAGCTGTAATAGTGATCTGGCCTACTTCTCCACACCTTGCAGACCTTCTATGTGGGGTTTCTATCATGACCATTATCCATAACTTTCCAAAGCTGACAAAGATCCTGATCTCTGAGGTGAGGGTCGTGGTCTTGGTTCAAGTCTGTTAATCTGAGTGAGGACGACAGGATTTGTTTTTATGCAACTCGAGCTGAAGGTATGCATGTGAGGCTCAACTCAGGACACCCAAAGCCACGTCTCTCCTGCTGGAACAATCCCTGAGGAACCGGGGTCTGAGCAGAGGTTCAGACGGATTGGTTTACCTCCAAAAACTCCACGCTCGGGGGGCTGGACTCTCTGAAGGTTTATTCCTCTTACATTCAAATAAGAATTAGAGAATAAATTAAATGTGTTATTTTGTTTTTCACTCATACATGAACGTATTAATGTTTTTTAGGCTTAAGTCAAAAATAGGAAATTAAAAAACTCACTTTGTGTGTACAGGGCCACTTCCTTCAGAAACAACTAGTTTTTAAGATTAAAGATTTTTTTAAATGAATAATTAAAAATAAGTTTTTGATTTTCCTATTTTGGGTTCTCATTTTAAAATTCCAAGAAGGAATGAGACACAGATTTTGCAATTTGGATTGTTTCCCCTGCGTTTCACAATATTTTAAAAAGTGCGACTGCACACAATTTTACTTCCTTATTGTTCACTGTGCTCAGACACTTGTACTCGAGTACGGACAAGTAAGAGTACGACTGCTCATACACAACATCATGCAGCTGCAGAGGAATGAACTCAGGACAAACCTAATCAGTGTCAGACAGATGTCCATCAAACACAGTCTATAAACACTCAGAGTCTGACCAGGACAACACCAGAGTAAGTGGACAATGGTCACACAGCACCCTGCCAGGTATTTGGTTTAACAATGTATGTAATATATTTAAATGATATTTGCATTACATCAGTGTGCAGCTGCAGATTGATCTACTAGGCTCATTCCTCTCGAAATAAAGACGTTAAATCCTGCATCCATGGTTCAAACACACAGAAAAGAGAAAGCAGAAAAAGAAGAAAACACTTTTTGCAACCAATTTGTCAGATATTGTTGGATGACACTGCAAGGCTCCTCACATCCCACTTGCTTGGAAAGGTTTTGTGCTATTTTCCTTAAAAACTAATTTTGTTGTTCCAGTATCTGAACCAGTCGATCAGGAGGGAGCAACAACATAAATCAGTCAGATGTCAATCAGTCTACAAATGATTCAGAAAAAGGTCAAACCAGGTGAATTAGTTTCGTTTTTTTATCCTAAGCATTTTAAAAAATGGACCGATTGAGAACTGTACCTTCATAAAACTGCACATGACACAGAAGTGAATTATATCAGGTCACATTAAAACTAGAAGTATGTGTCAACTTCCTCTTGTGTCATTTGCATCTGGTGTGTTTCACCAAGAGGTAACTGCTCATCTGTGAGGTCAGTTCTCCTCACTTCACATTAAACTATTTTGCACTTTTATTACCTAACGAATCTGAAGTTCGATGACACTTGTTAGAGTCACTTGCGTGCTTTGTTCACTGTTCATCCTATTAGCACTTCACCTAATATGACTGACAGTTGAAGAAAAGTAAAAAGTATCCTGTTAAATTCTTTCATTGTTCATATAAACTGTGAGGAGACATATTCATTAAATTCTCTATCACACATCCTCCAGCAGGTGTTGTTTGGGGGCTGAAAACCAAGCAATCACAGCTCTGGCGCTGGTTGAGCAATCAGGTTGATTAGCCTCTCAGTTACAGTATAGACCTGCCTGTGTTCACACCTGAGGAGCTCGAGGCAAAAATCAAGCTTCATCCCTCTCAGACTCGGCCTATACCAACCAAAGATAGTTCCTCTAAAATGTTCATACTGCCAGACAAATACAACTGAATATTTGGTTATTTGTCATTCACTTTACTCCCATTTGTCCATGACCATAAACAATCTTCTAATGGGAGAAGAGCTGCTCTTACTGGTGGGAGGCATCACTCACTTTGTCTGTTCTCTGTCACTGGCAGAAAAACCACAGCTCTGGCCTGGTTGCAAGGACAAGATAAATGTGACTCACAAAGGAAAGAGCTTTGGATTGATTTTTACACAATACAATTGCCGCCCGGTGCAGGCCTGCAGTCTCAACTGGGTTTAGAGTATTTCTATTATAAAACCCATGGCTGTGGAAGCTACTGCACTGGCAGCTTTAGGTATATTATCCACTATGAACAATGCAGCTCAGCAAATATCACAAAGTTATTACTGCCACACCCCTCGAGCCAAGGCATGCCACAGCTAGGTTGCATGTTGTACACTGTATAGAAACATAGACGCAAAGTGCTAAAAAGGGCAATGGCCACTAGATGCTGGCTGCAAATACTTGACTTCAATTAAAAAAAGGTAATTTTTAATCATAAAATACTTTTTTACCACAAATAATTCTGACGTCATGAACTATATTTAATATGCTCTCAGTGATCTGGTCCATCTGAAAATTATTACATCATAAAATTGACTTCAGGCTTCAAAAAGAGGAAGATTTTAGGGGTGTGGTTAATGAAAACAGAATTGAACTCAAGTCTCATTGGGCAGCATCCTCAGGTTCAAGGATAAGACCCAACTCTTCACCCTTCATATCCAAATATGGTCGTCTGGCTTCAACTGCCAAACTCCTGATGACATCACGTTAGCATTGCACATCCTACATACAATCTGTAATCGTAGCTCAGAACATGGAGTACATTTGATTTTCACTGTTACTGTTGAACCTCAGTGATGTATATTTCATTATTTGTGTGTGTGGACGTGTGATGGGCGATGAGAGAGGAGTGTAACAAACTGCTGCTGCAGCCTGTGAGCGTTATGTACAGCTGTAGGGAGAAGGAGAGAAAACTGCAGAGAAGAACTGCAGAGGCTGACGGGTCTTCAACTGTATAGAGAAAGAAGGGCCGTGGAGAGAAGAGATGAGAGTACATGAGTGTGTCTGTGTCAGAGTGTGTGTGTGTGTGTGTGTGTGTGTGTGAGAAAAAGCTGTATCTCTCAGTGTTAAAAAAATAACATTACTAATATCCTCCAGTCTGTCATGTTCTCGTCTCTGAAAGCAGATAAACTGTGATACAGCTTATTTTTGTGTGACTATTAGATTTGTCCATATTGTGTTGAAAATGAGGTGCGCTGACAGATGAGATTTCCACAGAGTGAACCAAAGCTAAGGAAGAAAAGTGAGGTGTTCAATGAGAATGTGCACCGGCTGAATATAAAAATACACAGCCCAGATATACTGCCAGTGACAGGTGATGTCTGCTTGGGCCACGTGCCTCAACACACACACACACAAGAAAAAAAAACACCCGAAGGCATCTCCTCCATGCCAGCACATTCATCTCTGGTACCACACAGTGAACAGGCGGCTAATTGTCATCACCCCTGACCGCTTGTTTTAAGTATTTATGTTTGTTTTTCAATCAATAACTAACTGCGGGTAATGTTTCTGCACAGACCTTAGTCACGACGTGTCTCACAGCCTTATTCATTATATGAGGAGAAGGAAGTGTAACCCAAAGAGACCAGAGAGGTTACACAAAGGCCGTCGAATACACACAACACTGCAACAGGCTCGTTAGCCGTCTTCTCGCTGACCACCTGCTAATGAGAACACTTGTTAGCTTCTGGTTATCTAACGAGTCACTTCTTTTTAGAGCGGGATATTTACACAGCAGTAAACATTCAATTAATAAACAGTGTTCTGTAAGATCTATAGAGAGTTTTGCAGTGTTTCCTCTTATGCTATTTCTAATACATGGTACCAGCTCTACTCGACCCCTAAATTTTTTCAAATAATTTGCTCGACAACATATTTGAAGCTAAGATTATTTCATTAACTTTCACACTCCTCACCTGACAACCAGCTCGGAGGTGGGACTAGAGCAGGGTTTCTCAATTCCAGTCCTCCGGGCCCCCTATCCTGCATGTATTAGAAGTGTCTCCCTTCCAGCAAACCTGATTCAAATGATCAGGATCATTATCGGGCTTCTGCACAGGTTGTTGATGAGCTGATCTTTTGAATCAGGTGTGTTGGAAGAGGGAAACATCTAAAACGTGCAGGATGGGGGGGCCCGAGGACCGGACTTGAGAAACCCTGGACTAGAGTTGAGCTGGTACCATGTATTGGTCAAGAGCCATTAGTCATGTCGACTGTGGAAGCTGAGACACTGAGTCATTTTGTGGTCACAACATATTTGGGAAGTAACTTCAACAACATTACCCGTGTCCACTGCAGCTATACATTAATGCTACTAATGCTGGTTTATCATGATCAATATCTGACAGCAAACAGAGAAGTTTAGACGTTTTCACAGATAATTAATAACACTAATACTAGCTAGGTCAGGAATGTTAACATTTGCTAACAACACCCCTGAATAGTCCTCTTTTTGAAGCCTATCATCTACTTAATGGCTAAATGACTGTCAGATGAACCACCAGATCACTAATAAGAAGAGTTGACTTTAGCTAATGGCATCAGAGTGACTTGAGAAGTTTTTTAGAGCCAGCATCTAGTGGCCATTTGTGGTATTGCACGCTGCCTCATGCCTCAAACGTCTAAGGTACTGACTCTTTGTAACGTCCATTTCCATTATCATGCTTTGTGGATGTGTCATCACCGTTCATATCTATTAAAACCATGACTACAGCACAAAATTGCTTGTCCTTGAGTGAACCTAGTGCACAGTGTATTTTTCTCCAGGGAAACATGCCCCTGGATCCCCTTGAGGTCTGAGGTTCACCCACCACATAAATCCTGAGGGAAACGCTGGATTTAAATCTTACAGAACTTCAAATATTACCAGGCTCAAATAAAATGAAGTCAATTTACTGACTATGAAATTAATATAATCTATGTCACAGCTGATTTGATCAGTCGCTTTATTCCATCAGATTTATTTATTCATAATAACGCTGTTATAATGAGTGCCCATATAAACATACTGTGTGACTCCAGGAACAAAGCACAAAGAGCTGAACGCTCCCTGTGTTTGAGTTTTTCTTATTTCCACTGCCTGGCAGGCGCAACTGGTGGCAGTGAATGATTAGAGAAATTCAAGCCCCTGAGCTCTCCTCTGCTGCCAGTGCTTTCAGAGGCCGTTTGGATTACTGTAACACAGAAATGAGTCATCAGCCTTGCGGTTGACAGTCTGCTCATCCAGCTCCGAGCGGCGTGTTTATTTATTTTATTGCATCCAGAGAAGGCGTGCTTATTTTCAACACCACCGTGCCTCGCAGTCACATAAAAAATATACATTGGCTCCAGTTGGAGGAGGAAAATGTTGGATGCTTAGTGGGAAACTGGGGGCAATGCATCCAGCTGTAGTTTCAGACAAAATGGCCTTTGGATAAAGAACAACAAAATAAACCCAGATACGTGTGTCTGCCATCTAATGTGAGTCCATGCCAGGCGTGTCCACTCTGATAAGCAGGTCTGGTGCACTGTGACTGTCTGACTGATGTCCTCCAAGGAAGGCTGGCTGAAGTGGTGGTGGTTGTGGTGGTTGTGGTGGTGGTGGTGGTGGTGGGGGGGTTGCATTCTTGGCCATTTCATGAAAAAAGGGTGCAACCATGGGAGTAAGCCAAGAGGAGGGCTCAATTATGCATGGTTAAACAAAGCCCAAGGCTACCAGCGAGCAATGTCTCAGCAAACTCACTCGGTCTCACTGTGGAGCTCCAGACTCCTGGAGGACCCTACTCAGGGGCATTCAGGGAAAAAAGGAAAGAAAAAGGAGAAACCAATAAACAAACAGGGGACATAAGAATATAGCTCCTGATAAATCACTGGACAGTGTTATGACAAGTCCAGGCACTTTGAAACTAAACTTCTCAGAGGCCTTCAAAACACTGCTTAAAAGAAAACATTCCCATTCACACGAGGTCAAATGATACACGGCGGAGTTTACGTTACGATAAACCATCTCGAGTGGCGAGGTGGCCCATGAAGCTTTCTACAACAGAGCGCAGAAAATGTCTTGTTAACTAATTGAGAACGTGATTTCTCTAATAAACGCCACAATAATTCTCTCAGAAGCTTTGTCTAGAAGCAATTATATCCAATGTCGCTGCTTTATGGCGTAACCACAAGTAATCCAGGCATTCTTTCAGGGGTATTTTTAGTCTTCTGAGGAAATAACTTGGTTGTCAGAACAAATATTGAGAACAAACAGCGTCTTCCTTTGTTTTGCCAATGAAAGTTGACTTCTAAATGAACCCCCCCAAAAATAATATCAGGACTATTAACCAGGCCCAGAGGCTACTTTTCCAAAGCAAAACCCCACAACTCCAGCAACTGGACACTCGGCATCTGGCCCCTCTTTCTTCCACCACACAATAAATCGGAAAGTATGTGGCTTTGGTTACATGTAAATTATAGGCAGTTCTTCCAGAGCCAGAGGGGGCGAGGTGGAGGATCAGTATCCATGTATAGTACACATATGAATGGATCCTGGCTAAAAAGCTCTCTCCCGACATCTTCCTCTTGTTTCCCCGGGAAACGGGAGGAGGAGGGCTGGAGTCGGGTGACAGGGACATCCAAAAACACACACACACACACACACACACACACACACACACGTAATCTATACAATACTTTCAGTTCCAGAACAGATTTAATTACAGTCGTAGAGACCAAATAATGTCTGCATTTTATTTCTGTTATTAGCTTGTTACTGCTGCTGAGATCTGCAGCCAGAGGAATTAGCAGATGTTTCGATCCCGACTAATGCATCACTTCTAACAGCAAGCTGGTGATACTAATGGTGATGCTTTTTTTTTCCCGCTTTGTTTTTTTGGCAGACAGCAGCGGCTGAAGCTTAAGAGCAGAACTGATGCTGCCTGTAAGCATCAACACATTTGAGACGTCACACTCGGAGATTTTCAATTGTCCGAGGAGCGCAGGAGCTCGGCAAGAAAAAACAAACAAGCACACAATTTTCCAGTGTCTGAAATATGTGCGCTGCTTTGTTAACCGACTGAGAAACAATCAACCAATCAGAGCATTTTCTTCCTGGATCAGAACCAAGAAAGTGGCTGAGAAAGGCCACAGAAGGGCTGATAAGCATGGATGAGATGCACACAGCTGTACATGCTGATGCGAATAGAGGAAAAACTAAAGTGCAGTATTTCCTCACTCTTTGTAAATGTCTCATAGCAACTGATGTGCAGCAGGTCACTTTTTGATGCAGGTGTGTGCGGGGTTTGGGCGGGACAGGTGAATGCCAGAGATTTCAAAGCTAAGATTTAGTTGTTGTGACTGTGACACACAAACAAGGCAAAAAAATATGTGCTGCACAACTCTGAAGGCCTGTTTGCTGCAGTATGTGCTAAACCTCTTGCTCATACCTCTGTCAGTAGCAAACACACAGACATGATACACATATATTTAGATTCAGTGTGACTCACGATGTACACACATCCATAAATCTGCTTAAAATCCAGTGGTGGTTGTCTGTACCTCCATGGGTAGACTGAATATAGATATAAAGAATAGCTCGTTCTGTGTACTTTAATAGTCTCAAAATGTGAAATGAAAGATATATGCTAAAACTACGCAGTACTCCGAGAGTACAAACCTTGGCCAAGGCATAATCCAGCTGTACCCATGATATACACTGAACACTGTTTCTCTCTTTTGGTGAAATACAAAACTGTCTTGTTAAAACATTCCCCATCTCTCCTGAGAAATCTGTAATGTTGATTAGGGGTGCAACAATTAGTCAAAATGATTGTTAAAAATAAAAAATAAAAACAGTTATCAACGGTTGTGTTTCAGAGTGAGACATCTCCCTTTCTTCCTATCTCTGCTGAGATTTGCACATCAGCAGGAAGTAAAAAATATGGCTGCAACTGATGCTGATTTGGGCGGCACGGTGGTGCAGTGGTTAGCACTTGTGCCTCACAGCAAGAAGGTTCAGAGTTCGAATCTCAGCTCGGGCCTTTCTGTGTGGAGTTTGCACGTTCTCCCTGTGCATGCATGGGTTTTCTCTGGGTACTCCAGCTTCCACAGTCCAAAGACATGCTTGTTAGGTGAATTGATCAAATTGACCATAGGTGTGAATAGTTGTTTGTCTATATGTTAGCCCTGCGATAGGCTGGCAACCTGTCCAGGATGTACCCCGCCTCCTGCCCGATGACAGCAGACCCCTGTGACCCAAGAGTGGAGAAGCAGGTACAGAAGATGACTGACTGATGCTGATTTACTTTGTGTATCATTTGCAGCTGATATCAGCAGTAAAGTTGATTAAAAGATGTGTTTCTGAACGAAGCATCCATGTTTCTTGTCTTTAGTATTAATTAGCACATCATTTAAACAACCTTGGGTTAAATTTAGCAGTTGAGAGCTAAATAAGGGCCATTTAATAATTATGCAATTCATAATCTGATTAGTCGACTAATCATTTCAATAGTCGATGATTATTCAACTATCAAAACAGTCGCTAGTTGCAGCCCTAATGTCAATACTAGATGAACTGACAAATTTAGGCAAAGACATAACATCTCCTCAGCAAATACATTGTAATAAGTGGAATAATAAACGAGTGACAAAATCTATTAATACACATTTTTTCATGTTGCAGTTTTCACTCACACACAGTACTTCATACTGAGAGGTGTACTGCAGGTGCAGACTGAGAGTGTGATGAAGAAGTGTGTTGGAGTGTACAGCTGTCTCAGCTTGGTTTGCAGGGAGTAAGACTCAGACTTAGAAAACACCTGGTGTAGAATAATAATGCCGTCCTCACACTACCGACTGGTTAAAGCAACTCCTCCAGTGCTAAAATCAGAGAACATGATGCCATGCTAAATGAATGACATGAAGCAAATTGGTCATCACAGTTAAAAATAAATAAATAAAAAAGGCAGATGATCCAGCAGACGAATATATTGTCAGGCCATTAACTGTTGCTGACACCTAAATACAGAAAGCAGAATTCAGCGTACCTCAAAGTACTACATCATACACAGTCCATCACTTCTCTCACTTCTTTCATTAGAAATGAAAAACAAATGAGACAAAGCTTCCAAGACAGAGAGCTGCTGTGCTGGTGGAAGATGAATTCACACGTCCACAATCACACACCTGATGGCTTTTCAACACGATTTCACTTAATTGACCGTTTAACTTACCACAGGAGCAGCAAGTGAAGCAGTTTGTGTGATACAGGTTCCCCATGGCCTGGCAGGCTTGGCTGGCTCCGTACACTCCCTTCCCACATTTGACACAGATACCTGTTGGAAAGAGCGGGTCGGTTATTTGATGTAACGTACGTTGAGTGTAATGCAGAGCAAACTATTGACCATATATAGAATGAACTAAGCTAATGTGACGCCACACATTGGTTGGTGGACTTGCATGTTGAAGTTTGGAGTTGATGGTTTGTTGGAGCCAGAAGTGACCATATTTGGATAGAAATGAAGGAGTGAGGAGGCGGGTCTGACCCTTGAACTGGAGACGCCACCCAATGACACTCAAGTTCAAGTCTCATTGAAAACCAGACCTGCCAATCAAACTACCCATGCCCCTAAAGATTTATTTTTAAAACTTAATCTCTAAAAACTAACTTAAGCTAATGACACTGGAACGACTTGTGGAAATAAATGTATTGACTTGAGTATTTCAAAATGTAAATGAAGCCAGCATCTAGTGGCCATTGGAGACTGAGCTGCTGCATCTAATGATCTCACAGTCACATTCAAAGTGTCACAACGTCATAAGGAACAATCACCAGATATGCAAACAGTTTAATTTCTTGTTGCCCAACAAGAACCTGTCAACTTGTTAGTGCATTCTTTCAATAACACGTATCAATAAAATTGGAAAACTATAAACCCACTACAAATATCACACTGCTCCCTGTGCAGCTTTTGAAGACACAATGAACTTCACAGATCTGCCATAAATACATTGACCAGATGATTACAGATGTACAGCTGTGTGCTCTGCTGGAGAAAGCGAGTGTGTGAATATTAATTCCTGAGTAATATTTCATGAAACGATTTCAGCTCCAGTCGAACTTCTGTCATTTCCATGCATTGCATCATACTGTTTGAAGGCTTCTTGCAGGAAAGCTGACAATTATATTAAAATGCGTTGACAGGAAAAAAGTGGATGTGAGGTGGGGGCTGCTAGGAAGGGCGGGCTGGAGAGGGAGCCTGTGGTTCCCATGTTTTTCCTTGTTACTAGGAACAGTTGGACTGAGCACACAAGGTCAGTGTGGTGCTGCTACACAATCAGACAGAGTAAAAAGAAGTAGGAGTACGATTTAGGTATTTTTTCATTGGACAATGTTTGGACTCCTCTTAACACATTCAAAGTTTCAACACCTCACAGTGGAGTGGTTTACACCTTTTCTTCTACTGTATTCAGAGCAATAAGCAGGAGTTTAGAAATACTCAAGTGGCACAACACCATCAACCTTTACCTTTTTTTTGAGTATTCCCCAGTAAAGTTTACCAGAACCTTGGCGTCATTACAAGGAGCTGTAGTCCTCACAGTGTTTCCACAGTGGACCTTCAATGGTGGCTTTCATGGACATAAATATTTGGAAACTCAATAGAAAAAAGTTAAAAAGACAAGTGATGCCACCTGTTGATTTGTGGAGTTTGGGATTTGGACGTCACCATGTTGGTTGTTTGGAGCCAGAAGTGACCATATTTGGATATGAAGGGAGGGGTGAGAAGGCGGGTCCAACCTGTGAACCCCAGGACACTATCCAGTGTATGAGACTTGAGTTCAGGTCTGTCAATCAAACTAACCACGCCCCTAAATCATCCTGTTCTTGAAACCTAATATCTACTTAATGCTGACTTTTTTCTTTCAGATGGACCCTCAGACCACTGAGAAGAAGAGTTGACTGACTGAAGCCAGTAATTTGTAATTTGGGCATCACCACGTTGGTGTTTTGGAGCCAGAAGTGACCATATTTGGATATGAATGGAGGAGTGAGGAGGCGGGTTTGACCCCTTGAACGGACCATGCCACCCAATGCATACCAGACTCAAGTTCAAGTCTGGTCTCATTGAAAACCAGACCTGTCAATCAAATTAACCAAGCCACTAAATATTTCTCTGTGGTTGTTTTTTCAGATGAACGACCAGAGTGAAGTTTAGCTAATAGCATCAGAATGACTTGTGGGGAAAAAATGTTTTAACCTTTTTGAATTGAAGTCAATTGGAGCCAGAGATTTTTGGAGACAGCCTCCAGTGACTATTAGCAGTAATACAATTTATAGCACAGTCACATTGGCCTCATCTTTGAGACCCGGTCACTTTGTTCATTTCTATACACAGTCTATGAGTTAACTTTAAAAATACCTGTTTCTGTTACTGCACTGTAATAGAAACAGAAGCTATTAGTTTTATTAGAACATGACATTGTATTTTTTTAATGAATACATGATTCTGATCTGCCCTCAATGTCAAATAATAATCTGATTGCAATGTTGTCCTTTTACCACTGATGCACTAACTACACAAATTACTGCAACTGCTACTGAAGAAGGAAAATTGGAGGGAAAAACCAGTGGCCTAAATGTATTAGCACACAGCAGCAGCAGCAGGCTAACAATCTCCAAACTCTCTCACACAAGACAACCTCCACTGAGGTCACATTCCTCAGCGAGTGCAGGGTCAAAGCCTGGGAGGGGTGAGTCCAGGGTCACAGTGCCTACAGGACACAAGATCTCACAAGATCCCAGAAGAGGAGCTTGCACACCCACACCCCTTCCTCCTGCAGATAAAATTATTACATGTCCTTATCTCTGAAATACACACACATTTCCAAACTCTGAGAACGACAACACTTTCTGTGGATGATTTCCCTTTCACAACAGCTCCAGTGCGCTCTGTGACATTGTAAAAACAGATAAAGGACAAGGGTACAGAAGAATAACAACACACAAAGGTTACATGTCTTCTCCTGCAAATTACTCCATCTGAATCAAAGGCAAATATTGGCATTTCCTGGACTTGTGACTGCACTTGTGCGCTCGGAAATGAAAACAGGACAAATACGGGTGATAAGAACCAATGTGTAAACACAGTTTGGCACAAATAAAAGTCTAGAAAGCCAAACAAAGTGGGGGGAAAACCAGTGTAAAATATACTGTTCCTGGTGTTACCACAACACATCCACTCCCTTGTCTTCAACACTATAAAACTCCAGGAGGTTATCTCAAACAAACAGAAGCAATAAAACCTTTTCTGCCACTGTAAAGGTCTAAATTCATCAAGCAGCTCTTTGAAAACCCACATACAGGTTACACAGTAAGTTCAGACTTGACAACAATACAAAGGCATAAATTCTTGCTGTGATTTAATCAGGAAACATGACGGACTACAATGTGGTCACTGACCATTCACAGCTGGCCAGTGGGGAACAGGGGGTGGGGTCTGGGTACCAGAAACTTAAATGTAAACACACAATTATGTCTGAAGTGATGTGCATGTATCTTCTGTTCATGAAATGCATAAAAAGAAAGATTATGGAAATATGAGATAACGTCCAAAATAGTGGGTTATGCCTGATGTTGTGTTTGTTCTGCAGTGCCCAATGCCCATTTTCAGTTCTCCTGATGCTCTACATGTTTGAAGTCAGACTAAATTTATACTGATGGTGTGAAGTTTGAACTTGCATTAGGTGTTTTAATGCCCAAAGTTATTTTTAGAAATTTACACCTGAACAAACATTCCCAAACACTGTCAGTAACAACTCCACAACTGTAATAGCACATTTCCACGATATAGCACCAGTTGGTCTAGTAGCACCTGGTACTAACTTTGCAAGTACCTGCTCTCTTATGCTTCCAAAAGAAGGGCTGACCAGATACTAAAATGTGATTGGTCAGATCGTCACTGCACAGCAAACCACCAATCTGTACAATAATAGTCAGAATAACAAATTTCTACTATGGGGGAATAACACAAAAAAGATCCAAAGCACAATAACAGTGCTTTAATGCAATGCTAAAGTGATATTTAAAAACGTAAAGTTATGAACTGTAACTCTGCCAAACTGATTCCCCCGTGAACAAAATAGATTTGCATCTGTTGTCTGTTAGGTAAACTCAAAACAATTTAAATCCATGCTTAACCAGGACAGAGATGTCAGAACCAGCGGCAAATTTTAACACCATAGACATCATGCTGGTGTCTACGGGGATCCTGAGCTCCGAGCGCCCGGTCGCTGGTACAGCTGGTTGTAGGAGCAAGTTTTTAAACAGACTCTAACTTGATGGATTAACAACATATTTTAACTTAAAACAACAAATTTCTCACCTGCAAAAATCATCAAACTGTTTTCTGTGACATCACAACCGTTACCCTGAGATTACTTTGACCAGCTATAGGAAGTACTATCCTTTGTAATGAAAACAACCACCATGGTACCAAAGACAAGTCGAGTAGAGTAGAGTAGAGTAGAGTAGAGCTGATACCACGTACAGAAAAACAATTATAAGGTTCTAAAGAAAAATGACACTTGGGGTATTTTGTGAGAACTACTCTAGGAAAGACTTTTACTTCCACTTTAACAAAGCAGTAATCAGTCTTTTAACAATGACTCAGAGACACTGATGCTATTGATCATGTTCAAATAACTCTCAGCTGCAAAACTGATGTAACAGAAATGAAGCACAGCGTAAGCTCCATCCACTGCATTCATAGTTGTACTATGAACGTACCAGTCACGCTTGGTTACCCTCGGAGTTTTAATAGCAGATATGATCTGGTCTGAGTTTAGCATCAGAGACCTCAGAGGATCTTCATTTGAGACCTTTGTTCCCTTTGTAGTGTACTTCCTTTTCTAGTTATTTGCAGTGACAACAATGAACAACCTGCCTATTTAGCTAGTTATACTTCACCTATATAAATGTTACAGGGAACTGTAAATGAGTGGGAGTAAATACAGTCTTCCCTCCTTCCTTTAACACCCCAAAGACCTGCACTGGTGTAATATGTGCATCTGAATGTAAGCAAGTCTTATTTCTGTTGATTTTTTCTCCACCTATCCTGAATCATGTTAGTCTTTGTGTATTGATTTCTCTATTGCAAGTATGCTGACACACAAAGCCTCAGGAGAACCAGCTGACTCACTACACATCTGTCTGACTGTACACCGACAAGAAGCAAAGTCACAGGATCTCTGCATCTAGGACACTGGGTTGTGTTTTAGAGACCTTCATGTTTTAATTGGACTGCTTCAAAGACAAGTGTGTGCCCAGATAGGAGACCTATGCTTTAATTTTCACCCCCTACGCCTCATTTAATTTTATGCACATTTATCCAGCTCCATGATAAGAAGAGTGGCTATTTTATATTGTAGAAATTCAAAAAACCCTCTTCTGTTAGGTCTTACTTTCATCTATTTCCTACAGGATTACCCTATGGCTGAACAATTACTGACTTTGGCTTTGACTCTCTACCCAACAGCTACACTGAAAACGTATGATTTATTTATACAGCTACATCGATTTAGCTCCATTACTTCATTCCCTCTGGTTGCAACTATACTGCAGTTGCTTGGAAATTAATAAATAAATAAATAAATAAATAAATAAATAAATCATACACCATGTGGAGGATTGTTGAGATTCAACTTGTTTACTTGTAAACTTGCTTCATTAAGAGGAAACCACTTCAGATAACAAGGGTAATAAATGTGATTGTTAGGATTTTCACTCATGCCTAAAAAAATCCTGCAGGGCCTCATCATGAGCGAGGATGTGGTTATCGTTTTACAGGACAGCGGGGAAATCTCTGAAGCACTCTTTGCAATGTATTTAAAACAGGATGCTGAATCTCTCGTGTGCCCGTTTCATAACATGTTCATTCGGAAAAAGGACAGGATGCGGAGCTGGGGGTTAAAAATAAAATCGCCACTTGATGCACATACATTCCTACCCCTGTGGAAATTTACCACAGTTGTTGAGATCGAGCTGTAATGTCTAGGTTTGATATGGCAGCATCACATCCATTAGCCCAATGATGAAATAAACACTGAGTGGGAGTACAGTATGTCAGTATAAATATATAATTAATGTAATTTCCATAAAGACTAAAAAAACCTTTGCAATTACACTGATGTAACGGTGACAGTGTGTGTAATTATGTAATATCATGAGAATATGTTAATAATATTTATGTATGTGAGACAGTATTGTATAATATGGTCTGTGAGATCATTGAAAACAAGAGTGAACGTGCTGTGAGTTGTAAGTGACCCCAGCACAGCCCGATTCATGAAACTTTAAAGGACCGCTCGGTGCCACTTTGACTTCTTGAAGCACAATATCAAACCAAGTCTCTGAAGATGTGAAGTTGGTTACAAGTAAAAATCTCTGTCGAACAAATAGAAGGTCAAATTTGCAGCACAGGTAAAGGACAGTTTAGATTTTGGGAGTCTCTGCACGTCTCAGAGAAACAGTGGATGCATAATTTCTGTGGTACAAAATGGGCCTGTACAGTAGATCCTAATTCACACCTACTCTAAATTAGAACATAGAACATAGAGGAGGGATATACATTGTAAACAAACACATGCACAATGGTGCAGACTGGGAATGAATGGAGCTAGGAGTGAGACATTTCACATTTTAGTTTAGTTCTGAGAACCAGAATTATTGAATTCTGATCCTGAGACTCGATTTTCTTACATAGTTTACTGTTTTTGGAGGCAGACTAAGTTTCTACTTTTGATCTGCACAGTAAGATGTGTCTACACTTTGGAGCAGCAGTCTTCACTTGTAAGAAGTTACATATCGGAGGACAACGAAAGCTTAAAACTTCCAATATCTAATCTCCTGCCGGCTGCAGCGTGCATGGACGCTCTATGCAGAGTAAAAATGTAGCACTGCAGCACTGCATACACAGTGTGCTGTTGTCCACAAGTCAGCATGTGTGTGTCAGGCATGTGCATGACTACTGCCATTATAATTCTGGGCAGGTGATCAGACTTGACCCCCACCAACTATGTCTGGCCCGCCAGCCAAGATCGTGTGCCAAGTGTCTGGTGTTGCCCGACTCCCCACCGGCTGGTTAATGAAGGGCTTCGCGGGGGAGTCGGGGCAGGGTGGTAACAGTGGTGGTGGTGGAGAGGAGGGAAGGCAAAAAGGGGGGACTGGGGTGGGGGTGGGCCTCACTCTGCTGCCTCAATTGCAGGCCTGTATCGGGCCAGCTGTTGATTCACAGCTCCTTTGCCACCACAACAAACAGAGGCCACACAAGGGCCGGCCGGCAGCGCAGAGTGGGCAGAGTGGGGCACTGGCAGGCAGCACTGGGCCCCACAAAAAAACAGCCCCGGCGATCAATTTCTCCACTGTCGCTACGGAAACAGAGCTGTCTCTATTGGGCTCGGTGTGAGGAGCGTCTGACTGCATTCTTCTCTCTCTCTCCCTGCTTCTCCTTTCTCTCTCCATCTCTATCTATTTCCATCCTCTTGCCTCTTTCACCATTATCTCCCCCCAAGTCCTCATCCCTCCTCGACATCTTCCTCATTTCTCCCTCCTGTCGTCCATCCTCCTGCCTTCACCTGCTTCTCTGGAACAAATCAACAGCTGTCTCAGCTTCATTCTGAGCAAGTGCAGTGGCTATAAAACAAGCCACTGTTCTCCGGCCACAGCCATTTGTCTGGCTGCTAATTCAGAAAGGTGGACAGCAACTTCCTCTGCAGGCTCTCTGTGGCTGCAGTGCTGCTGGTGTACCAGATAGTTTTTAGCGCTGAAGTGTCACAACGATGCACTAGATTGTAAAGAGTGATACAAAAAAGTTCAATCTTAAAAAAGCCTAAATGACAAGGAACAGTCTTTATGCCAAAAGGATTCCTGAAGGCAAACATTTTGGGTCTGGGCGACCCTCAATGTGAAACTCTCACCGCGCACTTGACCACAGCCTGCACTGCATTCCCAACAAACCCAGACCACGCTGCTCTGAACGACCGAAGGGTGTCTGCTCTGGCAGAACAGAAGGTTCCATTCAGCGACGTGCCGCGCTCTGCAAACGTTAGCTCTGCCAAGACAGAAATTAGTATTGCCCTCTGCAAAGCCACTCTAATCTGCCAGAGAGGGGGACCTGTTAGTGGCAATGTAGCATTAGCAGGTAGTGAGCAGGCCGTGAAAAGAGATGGCAAAACCTCCTAATAATAAACCATTCCTGCACAGGATAAACACTCTTTGACACTGTTGCAGCTCTGGTGTGTGCGACTGTGTGTAACACAGTAAGTAATTAATGCTACCACTGAAAATACTTCTGTGGAAATTAAATAAAACAACAAAGAGAAACATCACTCTTGGTCTGGGTCAGAGCATCAGTGCCTTGCACAGGTACATGTGATGAAACTTTATGAGCAGCATGGTGGTGTGACTGGCTGGAGCTCAGCTGCTGTGACCCAAAATCTGACATGCAGAAGGACCACAGAGCAAAACCCCCATCCTCAAGCAATGCAGAATATAATACTGATAAAGGGAGGAGTCTGACTGAGGTGGTTAATACTGGATCATTTAAGTGAAGTGGTTATGACTTGTTGAAACTGAAAATGATTATGCCACAGATTTGCATGTTTTTCAGTCGTCTCTAATGAACAGTTTAGAAAAGACCCCCGAGGTGTATTTAAAAAAAAACAAACCTACCAAAGTATTCCTTTTTCATGTGCATCTCTAACTCCTTTTCCAGCTCCAAGGTGAGCGCCTCCAGCCGTTTCTCCGCCTGGCTCGGCCCACTCTCTCGACTGGGGGTCACCTGGTAAGGCAGCTTAAACCTCTGGCCTGAGGAAGCTGTTTTTGTGGACATCCCGTAACTAAAAGACGACGGGGACCCCGCTGTTATCTCAGCTGTCACTCCCGTCTGGCCTGACTGCTGCTGGGGTTCGGACACTGCCGAGAGCCCCTGGAGATGGATGCGATTCTGGATCCCGTTGGAGTCTCCAAACTCCTGCAGCAGTGTATCCTCGTGTAAACTGCTCCCCAGCATGGATGACCTAGGAGAGGGCAGCTGCAGGTCTGGGTAGGTACTCATAGACCCCCTGGAGCTGCGGGAACTTCTGGAGCTGTGACTGGAGATGCTGGACCGTGGACTGACCACACAGTTTGCTGTGGTCCCCTGTCTGGTGTTTCCATCCTGGCTGCAGATGCTTGACCGAGGGCTCGCCAGTGGTGCTGCGTGTAAGATTGCCCCCTCCAGATCGTGGTTGACCATGGCCCCGTACCTTGAGTCAGAGTAACTGGATCTCGGGCTGGTGGTGAAGGAGTACTGGCTTGCTGTACTGGACCTGGGGCTGGTGTGCCTCTGGTCATAGCCCATGCTGATGCCGCTGGTGCGGTTGCTGCTGGGTTTACTGCAGCAGTCACAGCTGTTGAGGCTGGTCCTGGGACTGGAGTGTTTACTGGTGTCGCTGGCCGTGCTTGCATAGCTGGATCGTGGACTGAGGACACTGCTGCCTTCACAGTGAACCAAACTAGACCTGGGGCTGGTATACCTGTCCTGGCCCGGCACCACCAAACTAGTGCGCGGACTGCTGATGCTCGACCTCGGGCTGGCATGCTTGCTCTGCTCCTGGGAGGACAGAGAGGATGCCAGGCTGGATCGGGGGCTGGTGGCGTTGTATCTGCCGTCGTGACTGCTGGCAATGCAGACACTGTTGCACCTGTTGCCGGGCAGAGGCACCGGTTTGTTGAGAGGCACGCCGTCGAAGGTGGAGCCGGTGCTGTACCTGTGGCCCTGCACCTCTAGCGAGTACCTCCGGTGCCTCTCGGATGCGCCTGTGTAGCACGGCAGAGCCACTTCGGATTTGGTGCAGCAGCCCTCCTCGTTGTAAACCGCGTCTCTCTGAGGGGCGCAAAAATCCACGGGAACGGTCCGGTTGCAATTCACCGGGCGCACCGGAGCCGCGTTGTATACTTTATTCCCTGACGTGAAATTCTCCACGGTGTGATGCTGCTGGTGAAGCACAGAGGTACCATTCATCGGCTTACTTTTATTATTATGCTCCGCGACCGCCGGAGCCGAAAAGTCTAAATCGGGGTTAATCACCAAGTCTCTCCTCGGATTGTACATCCCGTCTTTGTACGCATCGTACAGGGAAAGGTCCTCCATCAACTGAGTGGCCCGGAGTCCCAAATCCTCCTGGTAGCGCTCCATGTTGTGCTCCCGAGGCGAGAAACAAGTTGAGAGTGCGCTCGCTCCGCGAGCCAAACTAGCGAGCACCGCGGAGCACTAATTGCATTTCACATGGAAATCAAAACAAAACGCCGCCGTCCAGCCGTCGCTCATTTACAGATAAACCCACTAACGTACCCGCAAAACCTCCACGGCGACCCGCATCGTCCTCTCCCGCTTTCCCCGCTTTGCCGAGAAAACAAACTCTTTCTCACAGTTTCAGCCGACGGGGATACGTTTGTCAACTTCAGTTTTTGTTAAGTTGAAAGGTCTTTACAGTCAATGGCGCGCTGCGCGGAGGAATTTCTCCTTGTTGGTTTTTCCTCCAGATTTCTCTTACGGCCGCCGTGCCTGGAATCAAAGTCGGCTGGATAATCGTATATGCCGTAAATATCCTTTGTGTGCAGGTCTGAGCGCACCGAGCGGGCGAAAATCTAAATTATATACGGTTTTACTCAGGGGACTCGTTTGCGTAAAAGGAATGCGGGGAGGAAGACAGGATGCGCTGCGCCTCTCTGGAATGTGGTTAATGCTGCGGAGAAACAATGATTGCGACCAACTCAGCAAGGGGCTGCCGGCTCTGAAGAGAATAGTTTAGAGAGAAGGGGACGTCTGCATTCATCCCAGGCAGACTGAAATACCATACAAAGCACGCCTCACCTGGTCCGACTCCTTTTACGCCAGGAATAAGCTGCAGTGAATCAGTATTGTGACATTTAAAACCCTAGTTTTATCCACCTTTGTTTTGAAATCACATTTAAGTATATCCTCTGTGTGCATCATCCATTGTGTCCCAAATATCAGATGTAACTTCTAGAGATGGAAAAGAAGCCTGTAAAGTTACATATATGCTTAGTTTTAATGAGTAATACCACTCGCAAAACAAAAACAATAAAACAAAAGACCACTGTTGGAGGCTGTGGTGTATTTAGCATGTTATTACCCACTCCATTTGAAACCATGGCTTCTCCATCTGCCTTTAATCGGGGTAATTTTTACCTGTTACAACATACACACCAAAAAAAAAACAATGCACAATTTGATTTTAATATTTTATTAATTTCTTAAAAGCAGCATTAAAACACCAGTATGAATCAAGCAAACACGTTTCTACAGGTTTTTCTTCCAAAAGCTATAGAGGTAGCATTGA
This sequence comes from Pseudochromis fuscus, assembly GCA_900323345.1. NCBI lineage: Eukaryota > Metazoa > Chordata > Actinopteri > Pseudochromidae > Pseudochromis > Pseudochromis fuscus. Next base: position 27,346 of record OOFC01000651.1, read on the forward strand.
TATCACATTTAAAAAGTTGACAACTACAAAATAATTAGCAAGACTATTATTATAGTCTTTTATAGATGTATTATTTTCCAGTTTGATGGACGCTGGTCCCAAATTAAGAATGTAAACTTTGAAAACTTTATGCTTTCATAGATCATTTGTAAAATTAAATTTGTGAATCAGTCTTGTATCATTATTTTCATGTTGTTATGTTCCCAGACACCAAAAAAAAATTACTTATGAGTGAAAACATACTTGGCAATAAAGCTCATTCTGATTCTGATACAGTATGTATGATAGATCTATAGATCGATAGAATGACGTCTTAAAGGAAATGTCAGAATGATGCTTTTTGCCTTAGCTGCTCATCAACTTCCAACAACAGGGAGAAAGGAGAGAGCCACAGCGACAAAGGCAGAGACAACCAGGATGTCAAGCAGCAATCGACCAAGGAAGGAGCTGTTACATTTCTTCCCATGGCCTCTGCTTCTGAACCATTGCACAACCTCATCCAGGTTGTGCTCCTGGGGCTCATAACCGAGCTCCACCTTAGCTTTTGCCATGCTGAAGTAATGTGTCACGCCAGTTTTATACACCTCTGTACGCGTCAGCAGGGGCTGGAAATTATAGAAGGGGCCAACGAAGTGGTGAATCACTTCTGTGAGAAAGGCAAAAAAGTAAATAAGAGAGATAGGAAGGCGCAGTTTGGGGAATGGATAGCCCAAGCCTTCCACTAGAGGTCTGAAGAATTCAAAATTGTTGACAGGCTTGCCATCTGAGATGAAGTAGGCTTGGCCAGCAGAGCAGTGCTGCTTCTCTGGGGTCAGAGCCTCTGCAGCAAGTTCGTGTGCTGACACCAGGTTGTCAACATGGACAAACTCCACAAGGCTGCTGGGGTTCCCATAAACAAATCTAAAGATTCCCTTCTCTATGTAGCTAACTATCCTGGGCAGGTGCCGCTGCTCTCCGGGTCCATAGATGCCCGCTGGACGCAGGGCACAGGTTCTCAGCACCCCGGAGCCATCCTGCAGCGCTGTGCCATTGGCTTCTAGCACTGCCATCTCAGCCAGGGATTTGGTTCTGGAGTAGTGGTCGGGATGAAGGTGGAGAGGTAGATAAGGGAGGCTCTCATCCCCATTCTCTATTACTTGGCCTCCGAACACCACATTAAAGGTGCTGGTGTAAACCAACCTGGACACTCCATGCTCGATGCAAGCCTTAAGGACGTTGCGCGTGCCTTGAACATTCACAGCCTCAATCAGATTCCGGTTTAGCTGCTCCCTTCCTGACATGCCATAGGAAGCGAGGTGAAATACACAGTCAACGCTAGCGATAGCGTTCTCAACTTGTGCATAATCACGTATATCACCTTGCACAACAGCAATGTCTTCTGGCACGTCTTGGTTTGGAGGGACGGTGTCAAACAGAATGATTTTGGCTCCCTTTTTATGCAGAGACTGGGCTAAGCTGTAGGAGAGAGAGAGAGAGAGAAGTTATTCAATTAAAATCTGCACAAAGGTCTTCAAATTCAACAAACTGTTATGCAATGTAACTCTAATCGACAAAAATACAATAACTGCATATAGTTCTACTGCCAATCCCACAGATAACTGGTGCACTGACGCCACCTTGTGGTGATTCTGTGTGACTGCACAGGGCAAGTCTGACATGCATGCAGAAGTTTTACTTAAAATAATTTTCCTAAGTAATAATAAACAATATAAAGACGTCCTTACCGATAACCAAAATAGCCACATCCTCCAGTTATTAAAACGGTGTCTTTTGGTGCATTTTCCATTGTAAGAGGCCCAAGCTGTGAGTGTACAGCACGGTGGAAAGTTGGGAAAAAATTACAAAAAGTCATAAAATATACAACAAAGTAGCCTCATATATGCAAATATGTATAAATAAATAAAACTGCCTTATATAGTGACCTAACATTTTTTAAAAATGGCGGTTGGTTACCTAAGTTACTGCCCACAGGCTAACTCACCGACCCCATCAACCTGAGCCAATAAAACTTTGTTGCAATTAGCTGACTGCAAATATTATTCCAAAACAGACCACGGTGCATTATTATTCTTATTATTATTACATTCTTCCTAATACACAAACTACTACGTTTACTATACAGCATGCCATGCAGTACAGACTGTGCAGCATAGTAGCAACATGAGTGTGCAACATGTCCAGATAATACACACCATGTAACTGTGTACTGTTAACGATACGGTTCGGTTAGAAAACGCGTGTAATCCCCACTGAATATCAGTCACTAACAACTCCACTGTAGCTCTGTGCAGATAAAACACGAGCAAATACTGTAAGTCCTTCTCGTGCTTTTAGTTACACAATTTACACACGATGACATCGGAAATACAGCAAAATTATTTTCACAGTGCAAAGTATTGACTCATTGTTGACATCTGCTCTTAGTTAAAAATCAACGTAATGTAAATATATATGTTTAGTATAGTCAAATGTGATTTTATGCGTCAAATTTATAATTTTTCATTGCATACATTTTTCGAATTTGGACTACTTGTCGATTATCGATGCTCTTATTGTGAAGGTTATAAACTCTCTATGACCACGTATGGCCGCGTGCTTTCAGAATAAAAGCGGATACATTTTTAAAGTTTGAAAAATATAAATAAATTGTTATATTTCGTCGTACTTATTTCATGAAAAAACAACCTACTGATTTGGTACGTCATAACTGTCATTTCTGACAACAAAATTGTATTATATCCATTTTGTACAGTGTCTAAATGATCATCTTTGACAATATAATAGATAAAATATATGTGCACATGTCCTCCAACATAGTCTATAGTTTAATCTGCAGTTATGTCGGGAAAAAAAAAAAATTACATAAAATTTGAAAAAAGTCAATAGTTGGTTGATAGCGCCTTTAGTGGTCATAGTGTAGCCCTACATGACTTCAAGCCACCAGATCAGTTAAGGAAGAGCTACGCCGTGTTTTTCCAAACTGTTTTAAAGTGGAACAACAACACACAGCTGTAGGTCATGTCACAGTCTAAAGGTAAGAGGTCGGCGGTGAAGGTTATTCATGATGGATCAATAATTTTAGAGGGGCAATAAAGTATTAAAGCAAATACTGTTGTTGTAATGGGCGGGGATCAGCATCTGTTTTAGAAGTTTCACTATTATATTCAGTGATATTGATGATCTCTTAATGTTAAAATCTTAATATATTTACAGGGATAAAGTTAAGTGTTGAATAGGAGAGAGGGCGGCACTGTATTTTCTGGTATGCCCCCATTCACCGTGCAGCTTTCAGGAATGTGCTGATTTTGCGTTGGGTGATACACAGTTGCACAAAAAAAGTAAAGCACAGCGACACATTTTATACCTATAGCTTCATATCTACATTTCTAACTAGTCCCTTTAGATTAGTAAATATGTAATATGAACTTTATAGGTTTAAAACTTACAAGATGCAATTGTTGAAAATAGGCACAAAAAAGATGAAAACACAACAAAATGTTTTTAAGCTGTGTTATCTATAGAGGATTATCCTTTAAATTTATGCACAATAAACCGTTGAGTGTGTCTTTGTGTTATAAGATTGTGTCATTATCGTATATTTTACAGGCAAGATGAATTTGGAGGAGTACTTCCAAAGAATTGGTTTCCATGGCTCATATGAAAAACCAGATCTTGCAACACTGAAGATGATCCACAAACAGCACATCATGTCAATCCCATTTGAGAACCTCAGCATTCACTGTGGTGAGAAGATCACCATGGACCTTGAGGTGATCTTCAATAAGATAGTGAGGAGCAGCCGTGGAGGTTGGTGCCTTGAGAACAACTTCCTGTTTGACTGGGTGCTGAGAGAAATGGGTTATGACACTTTGACTTTGGGTTCCAGAGTTTTTGACAAAACCAGCAATGACTTTGGCCCTGAGGAAACACATCTCATTATCAAGGTTATCATTGATGGGAAGGCTTACATTGCAGATGTAAGTTTTGGGTTTTCATCCCAAATATGGGAGCCCCTGGAACTCATCTCTGGAAAGGACCAACCACAGGCAGTGGGTGTCTTTCGCCTCACAGACAATGGGGACATGTGGGTGCTTGAGAAGACTGGCAGAAAACCGAAGGTTCTCAATCCAGAATTTGCCAAATCACGTCTGGTCAGCAGGAAGGAAACCGAGCAGGTCTACTGCTTCACCTTGACTCCCCGTGAGGCAGATTATTTCTTGGAGACAAACCACAAACTCCAGACAGATCCCACCTCACTGTTCACCAATTATTCCCTTTGGTCCTTGCAAACACTCACAGGATTCAAAGCCCTGATTGGCTGGACCTACAGTGAGGTCACCTACAAACCTGAGGAAGGTGTTGATGTATTTGACATGAGGAACCTCACAGATGATGAGATCGAACAAATTCTGAGGGAGCAGTTCAATGTGAAGCTGCAAAACAAACTGAAGCCTGTAGATAAAAAGCATTCTACACAATCAAGGAAAGAGCAAATATCCTCTTTTGACGCACTTTTGGAATGATGTAATTACTAGGGCTGTTCTGTATGACTGATCCGGTAGAACAAGTTGCTGATCAAGAATCAAGTTCTGAAAACAAAGTATACCACTTAATTCTTGCTACATCATTCATTTTTCAAATAATATTATGATCCCATCGACATGGTTGGATGAAATGTGTATCAAACAGAACTATCACACCCTGTGTAAAGCTGATTTTACACTGTTTTGGTTATAATCATATATGAAATCTATGAATGTACTTGCATTTTATTTTTAATACAATAATTGTTACCTTTTCTTTATTATGATATTGTTTTTATCTATGTTTATTTTTGTCATTAGTGTAAAAATATAATCTATTTGTAATGGTTTTTGCAAAAAAAAAAACATGAATTCCCTTTGAAATAATCGAATAAATGTCCGAGTTTCCCTCACTTTACACTGGCCCCTGGTCAACAGCACCACCTACAACCTGAGGGGACAGGGGGCGGGCCTTGCACTGTCATACTGCCCCTTTTTTGGTGTACACCCAATCAGATTACAGCTGAGCACCAAGTCGATGCGGATTGGTTATCGGGCTTGTCCTTCAGCTGAGAAGGAAGCAACGGCACAGGCTGCTGTTGTAGGCTCAGACATGAATTCCTTGGAACAGGCCGAAGGTAACTCAGCACATAAACCCACTGAAATTACCACGTTTTTAAAAACCATTGAAGTTGTATGGGATTTTTAGCTGTAGTCACAGACGGAATGCAAAGCAAACGTCTTTGGGTGCGATTTGAAGCACTTGAAGGCATCACGCTACGTTAGCTGGCTGGTTTAGGTAGCATTGTTGCTAGCTGTAATGACCGTAGACATTCAGCTGTTTATACGCCTGTGCGGGTATTAGCATACATTTGGTTGTTAGGTGTGCTGGTTTGAGTTGCCACGGGTTTAGGTATATAGGCAGTATTTTTAAAAAATGTATTTACAATGCAGTTAATGTAATCTAATCACCTTCTACGTGAAACTGCAGCAAAACAGCTGCATCAGGTCAGAGTATGCCTCTGTTTACCACTGACATGCAACCCAGCCTGAGCCGAGACTGATGTTATACTGAGTTTCAGTTTTATGACTTGGTCCAAATACAGCATCTATTAATGTGGGCATTTTTCTTATAGACCTGAAGGCCTTTGAGAGAAGACTGACAGAGTATATCTCCTGTTTGCAACCAGCAACAGGCAGGTGGAGAAGTAAGTAACTGCTAGCAATGATTGTCATAGCAATGGCAAATGTCTGTTGTTTAGTTTTTCTTGTTGACTATCCAGGAAAGGTCAGAATGCCTTTGTACCCCTGAGTCATGAAACACGGGATGCGATGTTAAACTGTCCGTTGTGCCATTGGATGGTACACACATGAGTTCTGCCTTGATGTTGAGATGGATGGGAGCTGTATCTCAGACATGGGAAGGATGCAAATTTCAAGACATCATCAGTAGTGTACCTAGTAGTGTAAAGATGAAAGAAATTCACTTCACTTTGTTGCACTGGATCTTACCCTCACATCTTGTTTCAGTGATCCTGATAGTGGTGTCTGTATGTACGGCTACTGGGGCTTGGAACTGGTTAATAGACCCCGACACACAAAAGGTATGTATCAGTGGACACTTGCTGGCTCCAAGAGAAACTTGATCACAGACGGATTATCCATCATGCTGTTATTATTGAACAGAATAGCCCATCACAATAAATGCAACAACTCCTCCCCCCTACACTGATAACACTGGTCTGTAAGGAGAAAGCCTGAGATATAAAAGTACCGTATTTTCTGCACTATAAGGCGCACCTAAAAGTTTTAAAATACGGCATTCATTGAAGGTGCGCCTTATGATCTGATGCGCCTTATAGTGCGGAAAATATGGTAGCTAAATTTGACCATGTGACAGTTCAAGCCACCAACACCGGGATAATTAAACTAGAAACTAACAACCATGAGGATATGTTATGCTTTTCACATTAGGATATGCTGTGTAGTGTTTATAGATATGTTTTGTGAATGTTTTTGGAAATCACATTGACGTTGCTTTGGTCCTGTTTTTTCTGCAGGTCTCTTTCTTTTCATCACTTTGGAATCATCCCTTCTTCACCATCAGCTGCATCACTCTAATAGCTCTCTTTTTTGCCGGGATACACAAACGTGTTGTGGCACCATCAATGTATCCTTTTATTCGTTTCAGTAAATATGTACTTGTATGTTTTGTCAGGCTAAATAAAAGCTACAGTGACATCATTCATTTCTGTTCATCTTACTGGTTAAACATCTTTGACCTTTGCCCCTTCAGTATTGCTGCCCGCTGCCGGACAGTTTTAGCAGAATACAACATGTCCTGTGATGATGTGAGTTAACAGATCTCATTTTATGTCCTGTAGTGTGTTTGGAAGACTTGCATAGCTGTAAAATTAATACTTGTCTTGTTTGCATGCTGTTTTTTGTTTTCAGACGGGAAAACTTATTCTCAAACCCCGACCAAACATCCAATAACAGCTCTGCTCAGACTGCATACCGGGTCATGTGTTGACAGCCACTGTATCCAGAGTGCTTTCCATGGACTGGACAAAGAAATGAACTGATCGGGCCTTTTAACAGTGTCGCTGTGTCGTTGTCACCATTGAAGCTGCTGGTCTGCTCACTTACTGTTTGATATATTTTACACATTCAGTGTGAGCTCAGATGTGTTTATTTCTGTTTTGGGTGTTGAGCTTGTATTTTATCTAAATGTCTCTATTTTTAAAGTATTTACCTAATAAAACAATCTGGTGTGAAAATATGTCTCCATGTTTTTTGCCTCTGTCCATTGTGTATTATCAGGTTGTTATATAATATTTTTACGTGTGTGTTGTAGCCATTGCGTTTCTTGTGTTTTTGCGACAGCGTCACTGCTTTCCGTCGGCACAGGGCGCTTTACGACAGGGAACGATCTGCTTCCACATGGCCTAGTGAAAACCTGGCTTTAACTGGACTGTGTGTGGTAGAGATTCGATTGCCAGCGGTTCGGGTGTAAACGAGACAAGAAAACACTACGTTACATGCGCAGTTTGCGTTTTAATAATTGTCATTAAAATGGGAAAAAGTAAAACCACGAAATTTAAACGTCCGCAGTTCAACGCAGTCGGTCTGCCGGTGAATGCAGTGAAGGAAGAGGACGGCGAGGAGGAGGACCACGGGGATGATAGTTGTCCAGCTGTGGAGTTACTGGAAAAAGTAGGAACATAATTATGTATAATGTATTTTCTTCCTGAAATATCTGACTTTGAATATTTGATTTAACACTCCTTTTTTATTCATTTAACACCAATTCCTTATCACTTTACTTTTAGAGACCTTCAGTGTAAATAAAGTTGTGTATTATCAACTGTTTATTTCCTTTGTTGTTTATCTCCTTTGATGAATATTATGTTAGATGAGAGCAGCTCAGGATAGTTTTCATGCATACGCAGCAGGATATTTGTTTGATGTCATGTGTTTTGTTGGTTTTGTTTTGTGCATTCCTCCATAGTTGCAGAGTCCCTGCGCAGATGTGCGTGAGTTTGCGTGTGCCAGCATTTCTCGGGTGGTACAGCAGAGCCAGACCATCCCAGGCTTCCTTCAGAGGGATGCTGTGAGACGCCTGGGTCCCATGCTGCTGGACAGCAGCCTGGCTGTCAGAGAGACTGCCACTGGAGCGCTCAGGTGAGTCCACAGTGAGTGTAGTGCAGTACTGTGGAGGTTGGACTTCACCAGCAAACCTGGGTTCTGGTTGTTTCAATCAAACCCAGACGGTGTCTCTCAGGAGCATATCACAACAACAAACTAAAACAGTAAGTGATGGGCTGGACTCAGAGGAACCCACAAAGGGTCAGAGGATCTAAAGGTTGAAGGATAACAGAAAGAAAGCCATGAAAAAAAAGAGCTGCCTGACCCATCAAAACGAAAAAACACAATACACAGAGAAGCAGCCTAACACCAGGGATAACCTCCAGGCATAATGTAGCAGCCTTCTGGGTGGAAGAGAGAGGAATCCTCTGAGAGAAATACTTCACACGGTGGTGTCCTGTGTTGTCATCACTAATACCTGTGTTTCCCCCGCAACAACAGTGATATGTGCTGCAGTTTTTTTTATTTTCCCATTCTCCTCATTCTTAGTACAGCTGCAGTATACACAGAATTTGATAAGTCCATTTTAAGTACACTTAGTCAAAAGATGCATTTGATTAAAAAAGGTTCAGTAATAAAAGGAAAGCACTGAAAAAGTACAAGATTTATGTCAGAAAGGTAAACTTGTTTTATTGTAAATGCCTAATATTTTAGTGGCAACATGAGTTTTCTTCATAACTTACATATGAACAAGTTTAATGTTTAATTGAACACATGTCCCAGTGCATTGCTCTCAGTGCCCTCCACTTTATCTTCTCTCATTTACAACATAGCATGTGACAGTAAACCAGCATGAACAATACCAACACCCTGAAACTGAGGTACCTTAATGTGATTCAGCCATCATTCATTTCATTGGACCACTGTGTGCCAGTTTAGACAGACTTCCTCAGCCCCAGTATAAGACCAATGTAAATGTACCAACAGAACTTTTTCACAACAGATGCTCCACAGTATGTCCCAGTAAACCATCACAGTGAGCCAGAGTGCTCATTACAATGGTCTTGGAACAAACTCACCTGAATGAAATGCAGAGCAGATGTTTTTAGCTTATCACATTAGAAATGACTGTATTCTACTGAGTCTGTTCCAGGGTCCTGTTTCTGTGCATGTCTGACTGGAAAACTTATTGGAAACAAGCAGTTGTTTACAGAATTTGCTTGAGTTGTGTTATGAAAAAGCACGTCTATAAAAACTATTAAAAACAACTGCAGTTAATTTCTAGATCCACTTCTTATGATAATGATAAAACTGTGTGTAGTCCATGTAGTCCATGTCTGCACATTTTGTGGGGTTTACTTAACTTGCTGCAAAAGCTATGTGTTTGTAAGCAATTTGGTTGCCAGTTTTTAGGCTTAGATCTAAAATGACAAGAGATTTAGATATTGCAACAAAAAATAACTTGTAGGAAAGGAAAAAATGGTGTACTTCACCTAAGGAAAACAAAATAAAAACCCAGTAGTTCATTTAAGAAAATCAAAGCAAACCAAAAATGTTCACCTTTTTTCATTTTCCACTGTAACCGCAATTACATTTGGTGTGGTAAGACACAGTGTTATGGATATTTGGTGCGTTTCTTCTACAGGGGGCGCCATACAACACTAAATGGTCTGACTGTGGTGAAGGTGCCATTAGGATATCTGTCACTCAGTCTCTTTTCTGATTTGGGAACCCCAGAGATAACTTATTCCCCAAACAACAAAGATTTTTTTTTTAATCTGACCAGACACAACTTAATCTTTACTACGGCTCTGATTCTGTAATCCCCTTCACACTCTGAACTTGTTTTCACCCCTGCTCTGACTGACTTTAAATCAGGTTTCGTCATATTAAAATGAGACAGTTGCTCACAGTGTATCTCCGGGCTCCACTGTCTCATACACACAAACAGCGCGAGAGGAGACGGCGAATCTCCTCCGAGTGACTGATGAGTGTGCGTCTGGGTCTGTCTCTCCCTGACAGGAATCTGAGTGCATGTGGAGGTCAGGAGGTGTGCGAGGACATGGTGAAGCACGACGTCATGACTCCTCTGACAGCAGTGCTTAGAGAGGTGAGACTCCACCGCTGCTTTTAGCCCACCCCATCACTTCAATTTGTCCTCATCAGCAGCTTCAACAGCAGTGGCGAGCTATGATATCCTCAGCAGTTAGGCTTCATTCCAGGGCAAAACTTAGTGATTGATACAAATGGCTACATGCACAGTGGCATCAAATTCAAGCACACTGTTGACCTGGGTCTTGAGCCATATAGTTGTATACTGTACATCTTGAACTTCATATTTTCTTCTATATTGATCTCCCTTTTTCCAGTGCTGTGCTGGATTTGACAGCGCTGTTGAGTCGATGAAAGACCAGAAGAATGCAGTGGAAGATGTAGCCAATGAGGCTGTGAACTTACTGTGGAATCTGTGGTAAGCCAAGAGGTTGTAGGTGCGATTTTCTTTGACCCTCTTCCTGACAGTGCTTTGGCTAGTTAGTGGCTCATGAGGATACCAGGTGTCTTGTAACTACTTGATTGATATTTTAACTACTGCTGAGAAAGTAATCCAGAAACTCACTCACCCAAAGATGCTGTGTGTTCATTGCTTTCCTCTAACATTTGTCTCTGCATTGTCCTGCCAGTGAGAGCAGCAGCCAGGCGCTGTCTGTCTTCAACAAATCAGGTCTCTTGGATGTGGTTGTCCAGTGTCTGGAGAGACACCCACACAATGTGGAGCTGGCCATATCTGCTGGTAGGTGGAAGATTTAAAGTTATTTGCTTGACATACATTTACATTTTTATATTTATCATGTTGGTTGTTCATCTTACACTGATCAGTCACACCATTAAATCCACTGACAGGTGAAGGGATGATGTCATTACAGTGGCATCCATCAGTGCAAAATGCCCTTAAATAATATTACAGCAATATAATGTCATATTGTCCTTACAGTTGTAGCTCATTCAACATGTTTTGTGTTTTTTAGACTTTTTGAGGAAAATCTTTAGATCTGTACACTGAAAAAAATCCTCTCACTTTTTGGGAAGCACATTTACACAAAGAGTTGGATGAGACGACCAATAGTCCTTTCACATACATACGATAAAGTTTAATGCTGCAGCTACAGTGTAGATTAGCTGGATAAAAATAGGAAGACTGGATATGCTGTTGTTGTCAAGGTAACCAGCAGAGACTCCACGAAGGCTTTAAAACCATAATGTTTTGTTTAACAAAACAAACATGGTCTTTGGATTTATTTATTTGTTCTAACTTTTTAAAGCTGAGCATATAAAGTGTTCAACTATTACTATGAGGGCAAATTTAGCCTGTATTCATTATGAGCATATTTAGATTGTAGATAACTTTCGAAAACCAGGATACTAGAAAATATAATCAGGAAAAAATAGAAAAAAATGTCCTAAATTGCTGTCAATGTTATTGGATATTACACAGAGTTAGAAATGTTTTTATCAGGCCTGACAGTAAACGTTTTAACTTTGTGTGTCTTTTCAGCCCACTGTTTGCACACTGTGACTGACGACAACCCAGAGCTGCTATGTAGCATGAACACTGCTGTGCTGGGAGCCCTGGAGACCGTGCTGCTGTCATCTCAGCCGGGCATGGCACACACCCTCCTCAGGACACTGGCTGCAGGTACAACTTGTCACTTTTCCTTTTGTTTTTTGTTTTTTTGTCTTGTTTAAAACGGTTCTGTAACTTAACACAAAGTTGCTTTCTATGTGTAAAACACAATCAAACTAACTGATGGATGTAATTGATATGGCTGAGCTCTAACTGTGCACATTGTGATGCTCAGGGACACTGTGGAACATGAAGGGCAGTCTGCCTGCTGCCCGTCAGGCACAGACCCTCAGCACCGTGGTGGCCACCTTGTCTCAGTGTCTGGATCTAGACGCAGGTACGTTGATCCCTGAACTCAGGCAGGCAGAGGAGGTTCGCCACAGAAATGCACCGGCCACCGTGGACATGGAAGACCAGGCTGCAGGAGAGTTCGTGGTGGAGGAGATGGATGAGGAAGAGGAAGCACCTAAACACAAGAGGAACGGAAAAGCTGTGAAGGTTGATAACGACTTCTCCGACCTCCTGCCTGTAAGTGGCATCGTCTGCCAACTCATGTCCCACACAGGCACACAGAAAACACTCAGGGATTAAGTTGCATATGGCTAACCTGTCTGAGCCCTCATGTTAGTATTTAATACTAATTAGAATGTTGTAGTTCACATTTGAATTTTGTATTTTCTTGTTTTTCCTTTATGCAGGTTGTGACTAAAGAGTTTGAACTTTGAACACAGTAAATCACCCTTTTGAGAGAGACTATGAACCCTGAACATCATCAGGCTGATGAATCAGCTGATAAAAGCTTCGTGCTGATATTATTAGCTTTTGTGTTTGCATCAGCACAAAGCAAATGTTGTTTCCAAGAGAGCAACTTCATTCTTCAACTGTGAAAATTTAACATGCTCATCACTCGATGTGGCCACTGTTATCCTCATCAAAAATGTAGGTTCAGCCAATATTGTTCATTGTTATCAGTTAAAGACTCAAATGTTTGCACTCAGAGCACAAACCTCCACCAAGCCATAATCCAGCTGTTGATGCTTTAGACTGAACTCTGTTTCCCTCTTGTGGTGAAATAGCAACATTGTAGCAGATAGGGATTTTTTCATACAGGATCTCATCCTCTGATCTTGTCCAAAATTGAATGATTTGTTTTTGAAGCTTTAATCCAGACATGACCTTTGATGACCTGCTATCAGCTGACTGGTCCTTATTCTATAGATTTTTTTGAACTCATATGACCAGTCTCAAGACCATTTCTCAGATGTTCTATAAACAGTGGAAACATAAAAAAAAAATGTTCCCATTCCACATCTGATAGGCTACTATATATGATGATCATGGTGATAATGAACATGGGAATCTCAGGGTTCTCACAGATGGACAGCAGTCCCAAAATGCTGAAATGTGATCTATGTGAAAGTCTGTGTTTATGGCAAGGAGGTGATCCAATTTAGTATTTTGGAGTCGCATGTTATTGCCAGGTGAAAAAACAACAAAAAACCATGAGTCATCCTGAAGTGCAGCCAGACTGGCAGGGCAGACAAACTGTCGGGTTTGGGGAGAGCAGATGAGGGACACTCAGCAGGGTTCAACCGGGGAGCAGTCCGCAGACCTGACCCCAGCGAGACAGAGCTGTCCCCCCCAGCTCAGTCACAGCCAGAGCCCCGAGATTGTGGGCGACGTTCACTGTGGCGTTCCAAAATATCCTCTGATATTGTGGGTCACAGAGTAGGGTTATCTGGATCCAGGCTTTGTTTTATTTCTAGTTACAAGTGTGAAGATTCAACTACGGCAGGCATTTCTCTGTCACACCTAAACGGTTACAGTCGGTAAATGTAAACAAATAGTCCGATTTTTCCAGCATAAATGACACTCCTGAAGCCATTTTCTCACAATATGAAAAAAAGTGCAAGTGGACACATTCGAGTACGTCTGTAGGAATGAATCTCCTCTTAGTGGCGGGCAGCTGGACCCTGACTGGGTGATAATAGTGCTAACAGTCATTGTTTTAGTAGGATGTTGACTCACATGGCTGCTTGTTTTTGTCCAGAGGGCCAAGGAGGAGCTGAGGGAGGCAACGGCCTTGCTGACGGCCCAGCAAACGTCCTTAGAGATCATCGTCAACATGTGCTGCTCTGACGGTGAGTGTTGTGGGCACGGACAGCAGTGCTGACCCAGGGCACTTTTCATCAAATTTATTTCCTGTGACACAGCCACCAAGTATGTGTTTGTCTGTCGAAAAAAAAAAAAAAGGCTATTACAGCATGAAGTACATAAAGAGTTCATGCGAGTGCCTAGAAATGTCTCGTCTTTGATTTTCTCTGATCGAATCTGTGTACGTCTGCCTGTTAAGATCCTTCTGATGACGAGTGGGAGGAGGAATCGAGCAGTGATGAAAGCGACATGGGTCCTGACGGCCTCTGTGACGGAGTGTCCAATCTGATGTCTCCACTGTGTTTGTCAGCTGAAGTTCAGGGGGCCTTGATCAACCACAGCATACCAGAAAAGGCAAATAGCTGTTCGCTTACTCAGTCTCACCTCAACTCAGTCAGTAACTACAAGAGAGTTTATCACATTGTTAGAAAGCGTTGACAAGTGTGTGTCACTTTGCTGTAATTACAATCGATAATATGGTTCTGATTATGCAGTGAAACACACCCATCTCCCGCAGGCTGAGGAGACTGAATTACTTACCTGTGCAGTTTAATAGAAATCTCTCTTTTACATGAATGTAATTACACTAAATGGTAAAAAAGATGGGTTGAGGTAATTTCAGCTTTTTTTCTTTTAATTCAAGGTTCTCAAAAAGACTGAGTTCCCTAGAAAGGAAGCCATGGATGTGTGTCATCAGAATCCTTCCTGGAAAGGCCTGATAAAAAAGTGTGTCTCTCCTCATCTTTTCTTCAGTTTTACCACCTGGTCAAAATGTTCACGCTGACAAATTACTCTCATTTTCCTGTAGGATGCAGCGTGTTCAGTCCCGGGCGCTGACGTGCCTTCACAGCATCCTCTCCACCATGAATGCGGAGTCTCTGGGTGGTGCGGTCGCCCTGCAGGGAGCAGCGCAGCACCTGTCCACGCTGGTGTTTGGTGCAGCAGGTCTCACATTTATGTCACATTTATTACAAGAATAGGAAAAATGTATTTGGATTTGGACTCAAATGAAGGTGAAAATTCAAAACTGACTAATATGTTATTTCTTTTTGTATTCAGAGATACCCAAAGATGAGGAGTTCCTAGAGGCCGTCATCAGCGCCATGCGGTCGCTGCTACAGATGATTGCCTCCAAAAATATCCCTCAGGTACAGGACACACCACCATTTGAAATCAGCCGCTGAGGTTGAGACGTCCTGACTTTTAGCCCCCAGTTGGATCAGTGTTATGCAATGCTACGTTTTCTGTATTGCAACTCAGTAGTTGTTATCCTACTTGATAATTGTCCAAAACATTCAAAGTTCCCTGCGGCTGTTACCAAAGAAAACATCATACACCTGAATAATAGTCTCCATATCAAGTAACTTGATGTGTACAGTAGGTGAAGAGCCACTGTTAGTTTAGTGCCCTGTTTGTTGACTCTGTGGAGCGAAGGCATCACACAAACTGGACTATGTATTTTTGTCAAACTTTAAAATCCGCTGCCGAGTTCACCCTTATCACTGTTGGCCGCGTTTATTCTGGACAGCTCAATATTTGCGTGGGTTGGTTTTGTTTTTGTTTGTAGTGTATGACCTCGCAGCAGCTGATGAGCCTCAGCGAAGCAGCCACCCGCTGTGATGTTGTCAGCGTGAGGGTCAACGCCGTCGCCATTCTGGGCATCACTGGCGGCACATTAGCCAAAGAGACGGGCACTGCGGAAACCCTTCAGGTGTCTTATTTTTCTGTCTTCTTTTGATTTTTTTTCTTTTGGAATATTTGGTGTTCCTCTAAGAACCTCTGCTCCCACAGATGATTGGAAACGCCTTGCTTCAAGTCGCCACAAGGGATGCCGACCTGGTTGTAAACGGAGAAGCCCTCGATGCTTTATTTGATGTTTTCGCGGATGGAGAGGAGGCAGAGACGGCTGCTAAAAACATCCGTTTACTGCAAGCACTGAAGGCACTTCAACCGGTCTTTAAGGCCAAGGTATCTGAGATTAATAGATCTTTACTCACCACCTGTCTTCAGTATTTCCTCTACAGTACTTTTTCTTCCCGTTTTAGTGTCGAAATGTTTTTCTTGTTACCTCTTCAACCCATTGGGGGATTGTAATCTGCCTTTTTAATTAACAGTAGCTTTTCTCTTTTCACTAGATTCGTAAAGAAGGAAGAGGCAAATATAGTCCTCAGCAGCTGTGCGTGCTGGACAACATCAAAGTCAACCTGAGGAGATTTATAGGTTATCTGGAGAAGGTGGTGAAAAAATGAGGACTTTCTATACTTTATAATGTGATCAGATGAACCTTAATGGTTTGGAGAGGAGCTTTGGATGGGAGAGAAGTATTTATGTTTATATCCTCTAAATAATGGTTTACTTAGTGAAGTGAAAGTTTATTTGTTGAAGGGTGGAATTTGATAATTATTAGTTGCTGCGTGTTGCAGTTACTTTTTTTTTTCTTCTTACATTTTACTCAGACTTGAATTTGTGTATTTTCATGTCTCTCAGTAGATATTTTTTTAAAGAGATCAAGTGTTGGAAGCGGACACCAGCTTTTTATGTGTCCCCTTCATTTTGTCCCATGTTTCAATGGGATAAACTGGTTTGAAGTTCCGTTGCAGGGAGTCTGATCTATTTGAATTTTTGAGCAGTAACATATTCTCGTAAAAGCTTCTAAAGTAAGATTATGTTTTATGGATGTTGCACATTTAATTATAAAATTTCTGGAAAAAAAATGGGTTGCTTTAAAGAAAAAAGCAAATGTATGTTTTTGGAGGAAGTTGCTCTGCTGAACATTACGAGAAACATTAGAAACTTTTCTTACTTTTAGATGGAAGGTTTCTTATCAGCAACATTCGAAAATACAAATTAGATATAAATTTGATGCCAATAAAATCTCTGAGTCGGCACCCAGAATTCCTGGATGTGAATCACATCATCTATTTTGCACCTAGTCAGTAGATCATCATGCTTTTCAGAGTCAACACTTTAGCTATTCTATGCTGGGTTTCTGACAATTTTTCAGACAATTGTACATAAAATTTCAGTTTGCTGATTTACAAAAACAAGTCAAAAAACAAATTTGAGGGAGAACATTTCACCAGACTGGAGAAATGCCTTTTTTTTCAAATAAAATTTGATGTTTTTCTTTTGCATCAGCATCCAATAAAGAGTTCATGAACAATGTCTGCCCCTGGGGTTTTTATTTTTTACCAAATGCTGTCTAGTTTGTGTTAAAGTGACTGAACTATCTGTGATATGTCACTGCTACACATAACTTCCTTAAAAGCCATGACGGATTACATAACAGCAACACGTTAGACATTTTTCACTCCCACCATGATCATTTGAGAATATGTTGTCTGGATTTTTAATGAATACCATAAAAAATAATGCACTAATTGATGAAAAATCACATTACTTGTGGTTTAATCATGAGGTAAGGTTACATATATGTGGTGGTTTACTGCCTTGCATTATGTACTACACATTAATATGTTGTAAATTCTGGTTTAGATTACAGTCCCGGGATATAAATGGGAGGAAAATGCTAACCGGGGTTATTATTAGTACAATCACAAATCTGTAGTGCTTAGTGTCGCACTGTGTCAAGAGAATAAATCGGGTTTACCTTGTCCATTTCAATCTGATGAGAGAATAATAAATCAGATCTTGTTATGTAACCAGAAACAGTTGTCTATTGCGTAACAACAATTTCCCCGCCCCTTTTCACTTTGTCCCACGCATGCGCAGAAACAACGTACACTCCGCCATTGAGGGACCCACGATCGGGAGGAAAGGGTCAGAGAAGCACTTCGACAAGCAGAGCGTGCACGTTTCTACAGTCTCCAACCGCAAGTTTGGCTTCAGCTACCATTTTTAACACTTGTCTCGCGCTCTCGTCTTGTTCCTCGCGGATGATTTTGATTGACAACAGTGTGTATCGTCACCACAGAGGAGGGTCTTTCTTTTTTTTACTACATTCTAGAAGTAACGGGCATCGGAGAACCTGAGCTAGCAGTAGCAATAACGAGGCTATAGCAGGCTAGCTAACGTTAGCTAGCGACCTGGCTGGCTGCACACGAGCTGAGCGGTGCTCGGCGG
>OOFC01000652.1:0-19402 GCA_900323345.1 Pseudochromis fuscus
GGACATAAACAATAACTTTAGCTTAATTAAAAGTTTCTCTGCCGTGAAATTTAGTCTTTGCTTGAAAGGAATACAGAAAAAATCTTTCTTGCCAACGACATTATGAAAGTTTACCATCAACGAAAGGCGAGGGGGGAAAATGCTCAACTTACCGATAATTTTTCATGAAAAACACGTTAAGTAGATTTAAAACAAACTGGAATCTTACATTTCCAACTACGCAATATTGTACAAAATAAGGCATTTCCTTGTGTGTTTTACTGCAATGTCTTTTTCCACCTTGTTTGTTTTACCTCAGTAAAAACTGAGAAACGGACACGGGCTGACTATTTCTGTGTTAAAATATATATTTATATATTTATAATTTTCCTTCAAAACTTGGATAAAAATGCAGGTAGGAGTATACAGTATGAGAGAGGCTGTAGAAGTTCATAAGTGGAGTGTAAATCACTCCATGACTTCGCTGGCCGCGACCGTGGTGACGAGCTGTAGAGGGATCTCTGCGTTGGCGAGGATGTCCTGGGCGTTGCTGGAGCCCTGCTGGATGTTGGTGAGGATGAGGGTGGTCCCGCCTGCCGTGGTGATGATACTGTCTGAGGACCCCGCGGATTCCATCGAGGCCACCACAGCGCTGCCCGAGTTCACGCCTTTTTTGTTCTGATGAGTTTTAATGTGCTTCGCCAGGTGGTCGCTCCGCATGAAGCGCTTGGAACATTCTGGGCAGACAAACTTCTTCTCTCCTGCCAGAGAGAAAATATAGTTTGAGAGATGAGAGTTTGATGCTGAATACATTTGAGGAGGGCTAAACATGTCCGATCAATGGAAGTGGCAGGAGCTCTATTTGTTTGATCTACAAACAAACTTAGATGTAATATAAATGATGACTAAAAAGGCTTCTTAATTCTTAATACAGCTTTATTGTGTGTTAAATGCTGCACAACCTCCGTTAATCTGAATTAGATGCCTTATGCCACTCTGTCACTGACAAAAAATGACAAATTGATACCATACAACTGATTACAATTATTACCAATTAGAAGGCTGGGAATGATTGAACATCACTTGAAAAGTTAACTGTGAATGCTAACTGGTCATATCGTGCAGCTGACAGCGTAATGAAACGCTACTTTAGCTCGTCTTGTCAGAGGCCTCGCTGTGCCGATAATATGGTGGAGTAACACAACAACAGTACGACCCAAGGGGTGATATTCCTGTCAAAGGTCTGTCCTTCCCTTAAGTGTCATCACATACTGTGTATCATTATGTTGCACTGGCATATTTAGCTGGATTTCTCCTCCTCCTTGTATTCGCAGGGATACACCGTACTGTATTTCCTCAGATAAAAACCATAATGGCTGACACAAACTAACAAAGGCCTGGGAAAAAACAACAGTGAATAAATTAAAAATGTTGTGCCTGTGAAAAAAGCCCTCCAGACACATCATGCAGTTTTCATTTTTTCTAGTTATTTGCGATTATTAGGACCTGAAACGTGTAGAAACTAAGCTTCTGAGAAACAAAGTAAAAGTACCATGTCTGGTATGAGTTGTGCAGAAGCAGACACAGGGTATAGGAGTGCCCTGATGGTTTTTGCCTTGTTGTGAACAGTGTGCATTCTCTTCCTGCACATGTTCGACATCAGTGTTACAGTTGGTTAAGTACACGAGGCACTGCCATGTAAAACTCAAGGAAGTGCAGTACACCCCTTCTTGGTGTACCATGTTTAGTGTTGTCGTGGTGACACAATAGCCAGCTGTTGGCAAAGCAACATCAGTGAAGTGTATCAGCATCCGAATCGTGCACTTCCTGTCTGCCACGTGAACCCCACCCACCTTGGAGTTGTGAACCATTGCTGACATGTGTCTTCTGGCTGTTTAACATGAACAGCGGAAAGCATCTAAATTGTTGTCATAGCACTTCGCTATCTATGCCTTCCCATCTCCCCTGGTAACTGATGCTGAGACACCTCTTACTTGTCGTTTCAAGGTTTGGTTACTTAGTAGCTTCTGCTGTGCTTCAGTAGCTCAGTTCTTCATCACTGTACCAGTCAGGTACTCCTGCTTCTCCCGCATTTGATTCACAGCTTTCATGGTTGTGACAAACCGATCACAGTATCCATTTGGACCAGGAGGCTAAGTTTTAATCAGACGTTTTATGACTAAGACTGTGTGTGACACTTGACTTAAGGTCTGGTCTCATTGGAGGCCTGTCAATCAAGCTAACCACACCCCCAAATCTTTTTTTTTTTTTTTTTTAAACTTAACATCTACTTAATTATGATTTTTTTTTTTTCCAGATGGATCACCAGAAAAAAAAGTATTGATTACACGAAGGGCCTGTCACATGACCAGTTGGACACCTTCTATTACCTCTACCTCTATTTTTCTCCTGGGATCAACTGTAGAAGGTATTGGTATAGATGATAGCCATCTTGTGTTTACACTAATTGATGTATTGTGTTTTTGCTACTTTTACATGAAAGAATAGTGTCCACAAACAAGGTCAATGGGTTTATGGAGATAAAGGTGAAGCATAAGGTGGAGAAAACCTATAATGAAATGGCCTCACATGAGATAGACTCACCTTATGCAGTTGTAATAAATAAAGGCTCTGCTCATTATTTCAGGAGATACAGTAATCTCTTCAGCTGCTTATTTCAACCAACAACTAATGACTGTTAAATCTGGATGGAGAATTATTGGATCAAGAAACAAATTCAAGCTACACCTCACTCCTAATGTAATGTTTTTGTTGTATATGCTCATATCAACAGTGGTTGTAAATTACACTGCAGAAAAAAACTGTTTAAAGCTCATTCTCCGCTATAAAATTACCACCATGCCTGTGAAATCTGGTTAGGTTTTTTTCCACAGTGGTCTTCAGTCCTACCCTGACATTTTACATGTAAATCCAGGAGGGGGTCAAGCACTGTTATTTCCTACGTGACTTGCACTTTGCAGGGCCACAATTTAACACATTTTACTGATTTTATGGATGTTTTCCTGATGTGCAAACAGTGAGGGAGTGAAAAAAAGGGCACCTGTGTGTGTTCTCCTGTGTCTCTGCAGCTCGTCGCTGCGTGTGAACCTCTTCCCACAGAACATCCAGCTGCAGACAAAAGGGCGCTCCCCCGAATGCCAGCGCAGGTGTGCTCGCAGGTGCGACGTCTTTCCGTACACTTTCCCACAGCCCGCGATGTGGCAGATGTGTTGCTTCTTCTTCCCCATGCTGGAGCCTCTGAAAAGCACAAGCACGAACAGGTAAACCTCCTGATAGGTTTTCCTTTCCACACAGATTCACAAATCAGTGAAAGCACCACCCGGGGTGACTCACCTCCCACCCGACTCTTTGCAGTTGGGGCAGGTACATGCGACTCTGCGCAGCCTCTTGCCCTCCTGACCCAGCTGATCCTCCTCATCCACCAGCCGGACCCGGAGGTGTGAAAGATCATTGGTGTTCAGGGTCGAGTCAGAGCTGAGCTGCCAGTCCCCAGAGTCTGGCTCCTCCTTGATCTGAATATCTGAAATTAATGTGTACGTTAACATCAACACAAGCTGCAGTAATAACTCGCCAAAAAGCTCAAATGAGTGACGGCTGCTTTGTGACTGCGTGTGACTGACAGCATGGCGGCAAATTTCACAAGTTACACTCAGTGATAAATTAATTACTTGATTGACGGAAAATGTATCAATGACAATTCTGATAATTAATTAAACATACCCTGTGGACTCATGTGGCCCGCCTGAGTGGCAGGAAATGGATGGACGGACTTTGCTACAATCAAAAATGTCATCACAATGTTTTGACAGCTATAACTGCATAAAAATTTAACACAAAGTGGTTTTAAGGATACAAACGATACAATTTTCAATTGAATATTTGCTGCAACAGCTTTAAAAATTCAAGAGCTTTTCCCTCAATGTTATATAATAGTGAATTCAAAAATACTTCTTGAACACTGGAGAGGTAAAATAGGAAACTTTGTTCTGAATTTCTCATTAGTTCATAGACTGAAGTAGACAGGGTTTTTACAATAGACAAGAAGCCGAAAAGGTAATTACACAGGTTTAATTAATAGGATTATGGATCCTTCTGCTCTGTTCAAGTGTGCCTGTAAACCACAACACTGTGATCGTGAGCCAACATGCACAATGTTTGGATCCCGAAATGGAAGCAGCTCAAAGAAATCAATCAATTATTCATTTCAATATTTACATGAATGGCCTAATGTAGTCATACGTCAACAGGTCATCAGTAAAAAAGCTTCTTAATTAACTGATCTGATGAAAATTAACAATAAAAAAACTTGTTAGTTATTTAGACAATGGTGCACACTGTATAGATGTATTAAAAAATGTGACTGACAAGACCTGAGATGCTTCACACACAGATGTCACAGCGGATCGTCTGCTTTTAAACACCAAAAACAAATCTCCATTGACCTTTGTTGTATTAGTGTAAATGCAGTAATTGAGCACATTGTGGCAATTTAAAAGTCATTTTCTCAGGACAGACCTTTTCAAAAGATGTTAAAGTGGTATGATTTTGAAACTAAATAAATAAATAAATAAAAATTATTACCATTTGCACATAATCATGGCATGTGCAATAATCAATTAAAGAGCATTTTGAGTTTAAAACTTTCAAAAAGGCCATGCACACTCTCACAGGTGAGCTTTGAGTTATTCGAGCTAATTAGACCTCTACTCTTTAGGTGGGAGGAGTTATGCGAGGATCAACCAAATCCATGTACTAATAAAAACATTAAAGGTCTCATTTTTCTTAAGTGCAACTAAGCTAATAGGAAAGTCAAAGAGATGCCATTAAAGCACAGCAGGCACCCACACAGTCCTGAGAAAAGGTCAAATTAGTCAAACTTTACTTTATCCTGGGTGGGTGGTGACTTAGAGAACAAACTTTCTTCAGCTTATTCAGGTAATGAAAAGTGCTACTGTACCTCCAGGGGTTTCTGTGTCTCCTTCCTGTTGAGCCACTGAGTTCACCGTCACTGTCTGCAGGTTGGGGATCTGGCCAGTACCGATGCTGCCCAGTGACAGGGTCTGGACCGGAGCCAGGGTGATCTGCTGGGGTGGTGTGGTGGGCAGCTGGAGGTTCTGGAGGTTCTGCACTCCCTGCACCTGAAAGGTCTGCCACTGTATCTGACCCGATGGCGTTACAGTCTGAGCTTGGATGATGAAGGTCCCCGGGTTGATGAGTTGCACATTTTGTAGACCCTGTCCCCCTGCAGCCACCGATTGGACCACCTGACCGTTGGTGGTCTGAACAGGCACCTGCTGCAGCTGGATGATGGGCTGAGCAGCAGACACCTGGAGGTTCTGCTCCTGATTCTGCTGGATGAAGCCTTCCTGGAGACCAGAGCTCGAGTCGGTTTGTTCTGTAGCCACTGACGATAACGAGGTGTCTTGAGTCAGCAGACCTGATTCATTTCCTTGAACGTGGAGCTGAGAGGAAGACGTTGGCACAAATATCTCAGGATTTGCGTTTGAGTCATTTACTGGTAGTGTCTGTGACAGGTGGTCGTCTGTTTTAGCCAGACTCTCTGAGCCGTCCCCAGGCGGACTCGCCAGAATTAGTTGGCCATCAGCTGTGACCCCTGTTGCTATAGTCTGAGCACCGGAGAGGCCAAGGGAGTCCAAGTCCACGCTGTTAATGGGAACAAAGGTAATGTTACCGGGCAAACCCACAGGCACATTAGTAACAACCTGACCCTGGTTGTTGAAGGTGGAGCTGCCAATAGAAACCCCCTGGATCTGCTGGACATTACCAGTCTGTGATATGAGGTTCTGGTTGTTGTTAAGGATGTTCGCAGTTGATGTCACATTGAGACCCTGGCTGCCGTCGGGCAAGATCTGGATCTGCCCCGAGGCATCCTGAGTCAGAGTTGGTCCATCCACGCCCGACGTGGAGAAGCTCAGCTGTCCATCTGCTGTCTGAATCTGAGGAATTACTTGGTATTGAATGTTAGGCACTGAATTGGCGGAGGAGTCGTCAGTTCCTGACGTCACAAAGATTGGCTGACTCTGCAAGTTCTGGAGAGGAAGAACGTACTGTCCATTGGATGTTAATATCCCTTGACTTTGGATCTGTATTATTCCGGACTCATCTTTTGCTGCTGCTGTGGGTTGGGTTAACACCTCCCATTTATCAGTCCCAGTCAGCTGCGCAGATGGATCTGATGTCTACGGAAGAAAATGAGTGATATTTTAAAAAAGGATTAAGCACCAATCTAGTTATAATCAGCTTTTCAACTTTGTACAGAGACCATTACTTTAATGAAAAAAATGAATAAATAAAAATCGGAAATATTGGGGGCAAAGAACCAAAATCAGTGGAGCCAGAGGAAAATTCTTTGTTTTAATTTTCACCTGTTGCCATTCTTCTTTATTTTATTGTATATGTATTTACACTTCTGTTGTGATTCCTTTTTGCACTAGTGTTTGACAGGAAACACAAACATTAGACAAAGTCACTGGCCTGTCATCCTGCATCATCATACAGACCCATGAAGGACACTGTTACGGGCAACAATATCTGCTTCACTTAGGTGGATGTTATTTGTCTTCTTTGATAGTAAGTTATTCTTTTCAGGTGATCCTTGTTCACTTATTTGATCTATGCCAGATTTTGAGTATTAACAGCCAAAATCATCCTGAACGAAAAAGCAAACACATCCGAGTTTGTGTCGTCTGCATCCAACAGGTGCAGAGTGTACAGCCAATTTTTTTTTTTAATGTACTGACCTTTGCCAACCTAAAACAGTTAGTAATAAAGGATTCCTTTATTGTAAATACAAATGTTACTCTTTTTCAGTTGCTTTAAAGTGTCAGACATGGTAGATCTCTCAGTCGATTTCTTTAAAATATTCAGCAATACTATGCGCTCAGATGGAATTCATCAATAAAGTGTGACCAAATAGAAATGGAACCAAAACACAATCAAACAACTTTATTTTATGCAAATATGAAAACCAAAAGTGGCAGCTTTGCTGGCAAAATATAGGGAACTGTCATTTTGTTTTTCTCTCAGAGCCTTAATGTAGTCCAAGACATCCTAAACTCTTTAAAATTACCAAACACATCATAAGGATCAGAAGAATTAATTATATAATGTATAAATATAAATAAATCTACATTGCAACAAAATTACTTACAAATATCTAAAGTAAATTATTTATAAAACAAACCCTTATTATCTTGACATCCTGACTTGCCCGTCTGGTTTGGCAGCGACTAAACCACACACGCAACTGATAATAACAAATGTCATCAATAAAAACCACACATGTGGTTCCTACTTAATGTTGCTGTTCCTAAAAAGTCCCTAGAAAGACAAAGCATGAAGCATTAGCATAGAATAAGCTACCAAATGCCTAAACTTAAAAAAATATGACCCACCAACTTACACTGCTCCTCCAGTATGGAACAGTCTTTTAAGGGCCTGTCACATGACCATTTGGATATGGGTACCCTGACTGTATTTGTTTCAGTATTTAATAGAGTAAAAATGTACCAGTTGTCACAATAAAACTTTTTTTTTGTATCAAAGTGCAGTGACTGTAATTCCATCAAACAAACACAAGCTTACCTACCACCTGCCTCCCACCACCTTTTCAGCTCAGCTGTGACTGAAGGCTTCACTTCTGCTAAAACTGTATCAGATGCAGCAGAGGTGCCGACTTACCACATCAGCGGCAACACCTCTGTCCACCTCTGACGATGGTGACCCAACCTTAGTGCAGGTGGTTGCTAGCAGGTCGAGGGGTGATGGCTGAGTGTCCTACCCACAATCAGCAAGTTTAAAAGGAAGAAAGTGGGCGGCCATTAGTCTGGGCCACACAGAGAGTGTGACTCATTGCTAAAGAGTAAAGTGTGGAAGTTAAAGGACTTTCTTGACCAGCATTGAGCCCCTCAGGCAGCACACAGGATAAACACATTAAGGTCTGGGTGTTTAGTACTGCGGCCTCACAGCAAGTAGTTTGAACCTCGGCCAGGGCCTTTCTGTGTGGAGTTTGCACATTCTCCCTGTGCCTGTGTGGGTTTTCTCCAGGTACTCTGGTTTCCTCCCACAGTTCACGGACATGCTTCTTAGGTTAATTAATGTTCCCAAATTGGCCACAAGTGTGAGCATGAATGGCTGTTTGCCTCTGTATTAGCCCTGTGATTGACTAGTGGTCTGTCCAGGGTGTACCCTCACCTGGGATAGACTCTAGCCCCTGTGACCTTCTACAAGATAAAGCAGGTATAGAAGATGGATGGATGAAGAACTGGCTGGAGCTTACAGTCTCTGACTTCATGTCTAGCAAAAGGAGGCGGGATCTGTAAGCAGCCTGGGAGGAAGTGTTGCCTGAGAGGTTCAAACGAGGGCACAATACCCCCCTCCAAGTTTTAAATGTGAAAACTTCAGTAGGCACCACTCAGTAACTGAAAACGCAGCAGCGACGTATATTTAGAGCCGTAACACCAGGAGGGAAATGTTACCTGATTGCCCCCGCTTTCCTCCTGCTGCATAAAATCCCTCTGACTGTTCTCCGCGTCCAAGGCAGCCATATCATCTGCTTTCATTGGCTGTTTTGGGGCTGTGAATTCCAAAAAGCACAAGTTTAGGTGAAGCGTGAGGACAGGAGAAGCTACCGTTAGCTCAACAACCCACACAGAGGACTAGCATCTGTAGCGTTACTATAACATCGGTGAAACAGCTAACGATAAAACCCTTACAGCATCCTCTACTTATAGCGATATCCACCATCTTAAAAAATAATGGAGCAATTATCTGTTAAAACAGAGCTGACTAGTGATGGGTCCTAAACAAGCTAATCAAGTTAGCTAACGAGCGAAGCGTTAGCTACCGCTGCTGCTAGCTTAGCCGGCGCTGATTAGCAATATCACCAACTGGCATCCCTGCTAGCGCGCTAGCGAGCTAATTTAGCCGGAGGATGCCTGAGATAGCTTGTTAGCTGAGACGAATAATAGATATTACATACCAGTCATTGTCGTAAAACGGAAAGTCCTGATAGTCACAAGCGACCGGACATGATCAGCAAATTACACTGATTGTATTCGCGTAAAAAATAGATGATAACTGTCAGATTTTTTTCTGTTTTGATTGACGGGCGGTGGGTAACACAAAGGGTGGGGCCTCCACTGTTGACTGGGAGGATCTGCGTCACAAACAGGAAATCCCGCCGTTCTACTTGAAGCTGATTGGCTAATCTTTTCACACACCGTGTTATTAGTTGTCAGTCAACACGTCAATCATCCTTTGTTGGATTCTTTTCCTGTTTATTATGCATGTTCAGTTTTTTACAGTGTTTGTGTTGGTGGCAGTGAGGATTGTAGTTTACACTGTTAGCTTTACGTTACTTTGGCGTTGTTCAGAAGGAGAGAAGTGCAATTAATTTTTTTTTTGTTTTTTGTTTTACCAAACCCATTGATGCTCTCTGTTAAACTAATTCTAGTTAAGCCCACGAAGTAAGAAAGACCACTCTGATGATCGTATTATTATTTTATTACCATTTTTATAGCCTGCAAAAATAAAAACGCTTCTTTTTTGTAGTAGGTATTTAGCTCTGGTAGATGTGTTTATCAGTAGTTGTAATTAGATGTGAACACAGAGGAAAAAGTTTACAAAAAGTTCCAAGCACATGATTGGAACTTTAAATTTAATGCTCCAGTGCAATCTTTTCTCTCCCAATACCAATACTACAACTCAGGGATCCGATATAAATATAGTAAATAATAAATGTAAGTGTGCAGAGCTCATTTGTGTAACGTCGTTTACTTTAGATCATCATTAAACAAGTGCAATTCGATTATTTGCACATTTATGCTACTTGTTCAACCAATTCTACCTAAACCCTATGACCACTTTGACCCAGTATCCTGCCAGTTAACTTTAGTTAAGAAATACCACTCTGATCCTGGATCATTTCTCAGTTTTTATTTGCCAAAAAAGTTACACGTGACTGCAAAGTTCCAAATTTACTTTGAAGGATGCTTTTTTCACCAGTCTGTTGTATGTCAGGCATGTGAAAAAGGAACCCAAGGCAGAGTACAAACTACTTTCCAAGCAGAAAAATAAAAATTTTAGATTCAAATTTACTCCAGTATTTTCTGTCTCATTACTAATACTAATGCCACAACTTAGGGATCCAATACCATATCCCGTACCTCTGTACCTCTCTCAAATTTAAATAACAGACCTCGCTGTGTAGAACATTTTGTACAACATGCAAAGTAACATAAGAAATAGGCTTAAAAATTGAGGTGGTGTGACTGAAAGCAAGGAAAATAGTGAACAGATGGCACAAGTGAAGACTCAGATGTAGCTAGAGGATTAGATCAGTGTATCTCTACTTTTAAGTTTGCAAAACAACTTGATTTATGGCAACAACGTGAGATTCTCAACCTAAATTCCCCCATTATGCTATTTATCTTCCATCTTGTGTGTTTTTGCAAACTAACAGTGGCATTTTCTTACTTGTAAATAAGAAATTCAGGAGTTCTTGTGTCGATAACTTGGAAGGAAAAAACCACACAGTCAAGACAGAATTTGACTGGATTTCTTCCCCTCCGTCTGATTGTGCACATTACAACATTGTGAAAGTGCATTGAAATGAGAGCCTGCATGCTATTGTATCTGCTCTGTGGCTGTGATGCTATCAGGACCCCACTTCTGAGTATTATTTGTGGTGTGTCAGTTCCTCACAGTGCACGGCCGCAGTGAGGCTATTTCTCCCAACCTTCAATTCAAACTTGGCCCATTACAGCCAGACTACAAAAGCACTTTCCGTGCACTCAGGAGCTCACGGCAGTGAATGGTGGATATTTCCAATCACTCTGCTGTCAATCCAAGTGTCAGGTAAACACAGGCCAATGGAAACAGCTTTAGAAAAACCTCGCAGCTATGTCTGTCTTACTCCAGGAGTCCTTGGAAACGTATCAACAATTTCTACAAAGACCTCCAAGTTAAAGGGAAAAGTCAAATATCCTAAAAGCGACACCAATGCAACACCCCAGTGGACGCAGTGGCCTGCATCAGACATGTAACTGCCATCATGTTTGTCTTCAGAGCTGTGAGTGTTGTCTGTGGCTCGAGCTGCAAACAAAGGAAATGAGATTGTATTGACAGACCTTGTATTCACCTCATGAGAGGAATCTGTGAAGTCTGCAGAGCAATTACCCAGTGGGAGTTTCAGTACATCTATAAGGAGTCAGTGTGACAGATATAACTGTAAATATGAGCAGCTATAACCTTCTCACTGCAGACCTTTCTGGTTTTTTTTTTGGTGTTATTGTGAAAAAATGTGATACAAATGCTTCCTTAACAAACCTCAATGGAATTACAGAAGAGAAATTAAAAGCAAAACATTATTATTAATAGCAAAAAGCCTCTCATCAGTGTCTTTTATCAGAAGCAGAATCAGCTCTACTGGCCAAACATGTTCACACACACCAGGGATTTGGTTTTGGTCGTGGTTGTCTCTTTAGCATTACAATATACACCTAGACAGTGTAAGGACATGTACTAAATTGATGTTATATACATTGGACATGTTATGTATACTTTAGAATAAAAATATAATCATCGTGGTTATACACAATGTAATGACAATGCAACGATATGCATAGGGTGCAGTATGGTGGCTCATATGGCACAATAGTGTCCATAATATTTGTTGGGTGGAATGTGATGAATGATGAGGAGTCCAGGAGTGGACATTGGTATTGTGACACATTGCAGAGATATGAAAGATAACTGAGTGAGTCCACAATGGCTCTGAGTGTTTCGTATTAACATATTGACAGTTGTTTTCATGAAGGCCAGTCCAAGAGAGAGTGACCCCACGGAGAGAAACTGCCCTACTGGAGGCACTGTAAATGGGACCTGAGAGAGAAAATTGAAAGTGGTGCAGCACGAAGACGTGTGGATGGAATATCAAATGTGTGTTAGAGACAACTGTGAAGCACCTGAGACAGGGACAATCACACTGTTCCTTTGTCTGAGAATAGACAACTTACACATACAACAAGGGTGGAGGCCAAACACAGTTGCATAAAAAACTTTTTATGCTAATTTTCATTGTGCAAGTTAAACATCTTT
Organism: Pseudochromis fuscus; assembly: GCA_900323345.1. NCBI lineage: Eukaryota > Metazoa > Chordata > Actinopteri > Pseudochromidae > Pseudochromis > Pseudochromis fuscus. The sequence continues at coordinate 12,121 of OOFC01000652.1, forward strand.
TGAACTTATAGTATGTCGATGCACATCCCATTTAGCATCAACCTTATTGTCCATGTGCGTTGAAACATATAATTCCAGGACTCAATAGGTTGCACGATACAAAAGTAGACAAAGACAGACAGAAAATATGAAAATAGAAATACACATAAGCAAAGACAGCAAGTTTAAACAAAAAATAAGAAGACAAATAGGTAAAAATGAAATGTGTAAAAAATGGGCAAAAGTCCAAAAAAGCTGATTAAATGTGGTATATAATACATTTACAAAGGCACAGTGTTAGTTGAGAAGTAGATTTAAACTCTGTGGTCTCTTTATTAAATACACCTGTATGATTTAATGTATCCCACACAGCTCCCATGCCATAAAGTCTACTTTTATAATGCCTATTAAGTACTGGATTTATTGACACTTTTATAGTCTTAATTCAACTCCATGTTTTGCATGGTGATGGGGCAGCACCAGACTGTATTATAATCAGAGAGGTTTCTAATACTGTCGTCCAGTACATCACCTTTAACTACGATCTCAAAAATAAAGATATTACTAAATTTACACATTTCCAACAATCAAAAACAATCATAAAGGGTGACAGTTGTATTGAATTGCAATAGATTGTGCAGGTGTACCTAATAAAGAAGACACTGTGGGTTTGTATGTAGTAAATGCAGCGCTTTTAGATAATAAAAGTGCACTGTGAATACTGTGCTTTAACGTACAGTAGAATGAGTTATTGTACAGTAACTGTGCACATCCGATGGGTGATTTAACTGTTTATTGTTTGCTGTACTCACTTAAATCATATTCTGCTGCATTGTATTTGATAATTAAAATACCCAACCTGTTGTTAAATACTCCTGCAACAGCACTGAAAAGTCTTTTTTGTAGCAATAACAACAGAGAAAAGGGGAAACTAAATTCCATAGGTTATGATTTAAACCCTCCTCTGCGAGCCTCCTCTGGGCTGTTTATGGCATTCTTTTCACTCATCATTGTGCTGTTTTATCACCCTGACAGCAAGAGCAATAAATCAGAGCACTGCAATGTATGAGAGGAAGAATGAGAGGAAATTGTTGCATAAACTCTCATATGTGAGCATAAAGCGTTATTTTGGTCAAATCTTGGTTGTGCGATGACTCCATCCCTCTTCTGTGCACAGCATATAGACAAAAAAAGTCACACAATAGCCACAATTACAACATGGCAACACTTTTTTTAATTGTCATTCAAAATAGAGATAATTTCCTCTCTGTAATAATATGATACAGTAATAACCATTGAATTTCCCAACACAATCCCTTGTGCACAGTTACTGTTCTGAAAAATGCCATAGTTATTTATATGTTTATTTGTTATAACTCATGCATTCTTTTTTATTGTAATTCTTCAAAGGTCTTTGGTGTGCTGGTGATTTACAGCAGCAGGCCGCGGTCTGTTTTGTTGGGTGTGTGTTTTAAAGCGAGCTTTTCCACACTGTGCCCTTCTTGGTTTGATGCCGCTGTGGTTTTCGCCTCGGGGCAGAGTGGCACCACTTGATTGATGGTGCTGACAGAACAGTTGTACGAGCAGAGATTCGGTCACATTTCTATGTGCTTGTTTTATGAGTCTTGTTGGGCAGCTTTTACACTCCACCTACGTCACCTGATAATGTTTCTGAAAGCTTGTTTTCTGTTAACTGCGGGTTATGTTTGCATGTATACTTTGAAATGTGTTCCATGATGTCAGGACAGAACGGGACACCCAATGAGTTTATAATTCATTAATTCTTGCCTCTTCTGTGACAACAAAATTATTGGTATGAAACCCTGAAACAGCATGTTGAGGATGTACTTTTTTTGTCCAGTGTTTTGTTCCAATTCTACATCTGCAGGATTCTAAATAGCTTTATTACTTCTTGCCCTGAAAAGATTTATTGTCACTTTATGAAAAACAAAATACTCCATGACCCAGACCACTGGGAACAACTCATCAATCCCTGAGCCTCAAAACTGCAGCAAGATGAATAATCTTCTGTGCGGGGTTTAGGTTGGCCAACAACACCACCACCACCAACCAGAGAAGAATGCACAAACAGTTTTGTCTGAAGCCCCCATTGTGCTCTCCAGAGGATTTGTATGGTTTCACTTAGAAAACAGTCAGCTGAAAACAGCCTGATGTAGCAGTATATGTACAGTATATGTAAGTGCTGGTGGCAACCACTTCCTTAATCTGAAATGTAAGTGATTAAAATCAGTGGTTAATGCTGAGGCTACTAAACAAAGTAACGTTGTTTGATAAACATATTGTCATCCATCATTCTTTCTAAGTAACCACAATAAACACTATCCTATATTTTGCCACTGATCTCAGACCTCAAAGGCTATAATCCACCTTATTTCCATGACAAACACTATGCTTTGCAGTGCTAGCACAGGCTCAGCTCCATAAAACAGCCTATCCAAAACTTGGATATGCAATACTCTTTCTGTAAAATGACCATTTTTATTCAATCTTTTTTGTTCCCATCAAAAGGCCATTTTTCCCCCCGCAGTCTTAATGGTTACAAGATATTCAGCAAAGCGCCGCTGATCTACAGCTCTTTGTTCGGACTCCCACGGAGAATACAATCTTACTTTGGAGCACCGCGGCTGCAGCCATACAATTCCATCAGCATAAACGCTTCACAAACACTTACAACACAAAGTATAGGGGCGAGAAAAACACTACTTCAGACAACAGGAATCGTTTTCTGGTTTGGATTGTGTCAACTTCTATTTTCATACTATACAGAATATCCTAAAAATGTGGATTTTTTTTTTTGTGTTGTGAAAATGCAGTTTAAATTATTTTTTTTGTAGATGTGTATTTGGCATCATTGTTCAGGGATAGGAGTAAGAAACTGTAAACATAACAAACGTGCTATTCTGCAAATATTTAAGGATTGTAGCCAAGTACTGGAGGCTGAGTGAAAGAGAGGGAACACACATTCAATAATAATAATGTAATAAAAACTGTAAATGAAAAGGTTAACTCAGTCTGTATACAAATAATCATTTAAAGTGACCACTTCTTTTGGCCAAAACACCTGCATCCTGCATGTGCCCTTCCAAAATCAGCATCACTTAACAGATTTAATTATAATTGTCCCCCTCTATGCTACAGTCAATGTCAGCTGTGTCTTTTAATTCTCTAATCAGTGGTCGGCAGGACCGCTATCACCATCCCCATGCAGCTTCCCACTCAATACAGACATCCCAAAACACACACAGACTGGTTTTGTCAAATGTTTTATTGAGTGTAGACATCTGGGCTACTGTAAAACATGCATTATCTGCAGCAGGGGGAGAAGAGCAGGTGGCATTGTCCCCGCTGTCAGCTGTGTCAGTGCTGGCACCCGTGATGGAGATTAATGAAGTATCTGGAGAGTAATATGCTCCTTCAAATGCGGCTACAATTTGGAGTGGGGGCCGATCCTGATCTTAAATAGCAAAGCTGTCAGAGTTTACTGAACCTGTGCTTCTGGCACATGAGGGGAGGGGGTGAGGGGTGGGATTTGATTCTACAGGATGGGAAACAAAAAAAGTGAGAAAATGGCATCGTGTATCAGCTCCCCCCAAAAAAGAGAAAACAATACAGTCAGTTATGTAAACAAACATATTGTTCTTGTGTCACTTTTTCTTTGGTGCATTTGGTGCGTTAAACTTGAAAAAGATGATGTCTCCGTCCTCCACGATGTAGTTTCTTCCCTGTTGTCTGTATTTCCCAGCTGCCTGTGAGATATAAAAATAAAAAGCTGATTTAAATACAAAAACAACGTGTAATGTACAATAAAATATAGACTTTTGCACTTAACTATTCACTCGTATGTATATAATGGATGATATGGAACACATAATTACTCTGTATGTTGTAAATAATAATAGATAATAGCAGTGCAGGATTAATATCCAGTCACCTACAATAACTAAGCTGCACTTGCAAATGTCACACTGTTCATCTACACACACAGACGCACACACACAGACACACACACACATGCATGCGTGTTTTGCTCAAGGGGGTGCCTGAATTCCCACTGAGTGAATAATCCTCTCTTCTGCCCATTTCAGTTTCATGTGCACAAGCACAAAATGTTAATAAGTCTTTGATTACAGCACTATGAAACTTCTCAAGGAAACAAAATAAGTTCTAACATTTCTTTTGTGTACAGTAAGTGTTTGTTCTCCTTCCCGGCAAACTCAAAATAATTGACTTGAAGTGCTAATACGGACAGGTTTATGCATTCTGGTTCTGCACAGTGCACAATTAATTAGAAGAATCAATGTCCCTTTAAAGGCTCAGGAGACCATTTAATCCAAGCTCAATACCACCAGAAACACTGGATGGAGAGGGAGACAAGAAAAAAATCAATGGCTATTTGTGATTCCTGAGTATGTATTAAACCAGACACGTCTAACTGGTTCATTTGCACTTGAAAGCAGCCATCTGGAGCAGCAAGCTTGGCTTAAGCAGATATGATTACTAATAATGTGATATCCCCGTACACTGGCCCTATTCAGACAGCCTATTCCCACAACTGGCATTAAATAGCATGGATCTTAATGCCACAGTCAGAAACGCTCCATGTTCTTCTGAGGCTCAAAAAGGGATTAGTAAGAGAGCATGCAGTAAGGACCTGACACTCAGATCCCAACCTCGGATAACAATGGTGGAACCCCCCTGAGACCGACACATTTCACTCTCTGCAGCTTATGAAGGGTGTGGACAATACACTGCTGCTGCATTAAATATCAAATATTTATTAAAAAAAAAAAGAAAAAAAAAGAGGCTTGAATAGTAAAAGGGATTTAAATGTTTTTTTAGTGCTTCCTTTGCACGCTGGTCCCCACGGGCTCTTTGTGCCACCATAATTACATTAGTTGAGTCTGTAAGTGGGCACATGGAGTTGATGGTGGTGATAGAGGGATTGCAACAGCATGGCTTACAGCTGCTGCTCACAAGTGTCACACACAGCAAGGTTAGATCACTCCTTGCTTTAATTTAATTAACTGAGAATTCAATTAAGATTTTTGTCTTTACAGAAATGTTTTGATAAAAAGTGAATCTTTGATGTGAAAGGCATCCTACAGCGTTGATTAGCTGATTATTAGCTAAATTACAGTTTGCAGATTTGGAACTAAATTAACGCCAAACTTAAAAATTACAGTGGGAGGAAAAGAGAAGTATTTTGATGCATTTCTGCAACGTAGCGGCTATAGTCTGTGCCCAGTTATTGTCTTCACAAATTCACCATGAAATCAGTTATTACATTTGACAGGAGTGCGAACACGAACAACCCACAGCACAGTTAAAAGGTCAAAACAAACACCGGCCATTATAAAAAAATAAGATATGCAAGTCACATTTCTGTGCTACCCATCCATGAAACAGTCCTTATTTGAGGAATTTCACACTTTATTTAACTTGCCGTTTTATATCACTGTCACATGCCCACAGTGGCTTCAGGGATTTGGCAACAGAGAGCTCTAAGCTAACAGCGCACTCTATAGATCTGATAAATGCCTGGTGGGGTGAAGAAGTGCTTCCTCTGAGCGGCTGTGCTGAGCCACGAGCAGGAACTACCATCAGCCAGTTAAGACACATTGTGATAAAGATATGCACAGCTGGAGCAGAATGGCAGTGTTTAGAGCCAGAATCAGTTGGCTTGTCAGGAGTGGTGCTGGAGTGTGTGCAGTAATTTCTTCCCCTGAGTAAAGGTGAAGAGCAGTTTTCAGTAGGAGCTGTGTGGTGACTGTCAGCTCCACTGATCACAGGAGACTTCCCCTCATCTCCTCTGGCACCCTGACTGCTCACCTTGACAGCGCTCTCGCTGCCTTCCTCTTTAAAATCCTGGAATTTCATTACTTCCGCCATAATGAAGCCCTTCTCAAAGTCTGTGTGGATCTTCCCCGCAGCCTGTGGAGCCTTAGTTCCTTTCTGTCACAGGGAAGGAAAAGAGAGGACAAATGAATTGTTTTGGAGAAGATGGATTACAGCATGCGAGCGACATGGTGTTTGATAGGGTGATAGCGTTGTGATCACTCTCAGGGTGTTTTCAGTCGGGGGGTATTCTTGCCTCAGTCCTGATTTTCTGGATAGCTTTCCACTCGGCTGTGCCCTGCTAGGGCAGCCTGGACACCGATAAGGACCCGGCACTGCTATCAATGCCTTCTGATTCCCATTCCACGGCGGTATTGATTTCTGTCCAAGCAATCTTGCCTCATTGTGGGTCGCTGCTCAGCTCTCTGGTCATGACAGCAAGAAGACCCAGTGTTGCAGTGAGAGGCCGGGGTGGTATAGACCTCACTGCATCAGGCCTCACCACTCAGAGAGTTTGGTAATTCAAATTCAATTCAGTTGTGTTTCTACTATAGTTGCAAGTTTTTCACAGTAATTTGTTTTTGATGTTTATAAATTGACTTGAAATACACAGCAGTGATGTTTCCCATGTTGCCAATTTACAAAACACACATTAACAGTTTAATAGTTTTATACTTTTTTTTTTTTTTTTGCACCTTGAGTCCTCTCTAACACTCCAAGACACAACTGGTGACTGATAAAATGTGCAATTTATATGCGCTGAAATAATGCTGGGCGGAAATGACAAATGACCCAAATAAGTGACGTGGCTGCTGTGTATCATTATGACTCCTGCCTGTCGACCCGCTCGCTCTTCCTCTCTCTGCTCCGTGGCTCCGTGCTCAGAAACTGTTGAGCAGTTTTAATTATGTATATAATCAGGTTGGGGTCAACATATTTCATGCCAAAAGAATGATGCGTATTTAATGACTCTAATACATTACCATCTATTTGCAATCTCATTGACGGAGTGCTTGTGAGTTTAACTACCATTAATCAGCATCAAGGTTTGTCTATCTGGAGAAAAATAGATTAAGGGAGGGATTTTTTTCATATGGTGCATTACAAGAGATCCACATTGTCCTAGTTAAGAGCTATGCAGAGCAGGCTGATAGATAATGGTCACCTCGAGGCTGCCTAATAAAGCATGTTAAAGGACTTAGGAACACGACATTACTGAGTGTAGTTTTTACAATGCAAGATGTATTGGCTTAATATAGTTACTCACTGATGCTTACCTGACTAAATGCCCCTCACACACAATCAAGGCTGCCTGTAATCAGTTATGTCGAGGAGGACAAGCGTGTTTTTGAGGATGCCTTTGAAGTGTTTTGGGACTTTTTTCAGTAAATAGCGAGGACATCAGTCATGCTCAGATGAGGGAGCGTGCGTCTAAACCAGGTGATGT
>OOFC01000657.1:0-19934 GCA_900323345.1 Pseudochromis fuscus
CCCCGCCCTCCTTTTCCTCCCCTGTCAGTTATTCCTTTTACTCCCTCTTCTCTCTCGTCTGTCGTCGGCTCTCTACACCATTTATTTGTTTTAATCTAGTGGCTCATTATAGCAAAGAGAAAGCTTTTTGTATAGAGAAAAAAACCACAATTATTTTTTTTATTCCTCTGTCTAACAACAAATATCTGTTCACCGCTGCAGATTCAGAAAATACCCGTTTCTGGGAGCCTGCCTCACTGCCGAAGTAGGCTGCACTCGTGTGTGTGTGTCTGTGCGCGTGTGTGTGTTACAGTGTGTATGGCTGCTCGAAAGGGCAAAGTGTGTGCTGTTGAGATTTTGTGCAACGAGTGTATGTAGTCTTCTGAGGTAGGCAGAGTGGTGTCGCCCACAGGTAGGACGTTAGCGGTTTATTTTTGAATATCAATGGTTATTTGTAGAAAGTGTAATTTAATGTATAGGTGGTTACTCCAGCTTTCACCAGGAACAGGTTGTAAATATTCGCTTCTTTTCTTTTCTATGCTTGTACAATTCGCTCCCATCCCATTTTGAAATATGGTTGTAAATATGAACGCTCTTCTTGGCAAAGCTGAATGTTTCTGTGACTGTAGCATTATTTTTATTTTATTTTTTTCCCCTTTTCTCGATTCAAGTTCAACTTTGTCTTTTTTATTATTTGTGTGTGTGAGTGTATGTTTGTGTGGAGGGGGAGAGACTCACAGACACTGCACTGGTTGGCTATTTTCATGGTTCATTATAATAAATCACTGTAATGACAGTTTTATACCACTTGTTGTGACATTTGTCTCTGGGAGAATTTGTGCTGTCGGCTTCTTTGACAAATATCCGTTCAGGTTTCTGCCTCAGGAGAGACACCGGGAAACATTCAAGGACCACAAACACTGAGATGTATTTGTAAGAAGAGGTGTTCAAGGTTAAGAGCACATTTATAGCTGATATCCAAACTGCTCTGATTTATTTATTAAACATTGGGCAATCATCAGGAGAAACATGAGCATCTATAAATCCCCAAGACAATTATCTGTTAGCTAAAATAATAGTACACTGACATCTCTTTGCCAGTTTTCATCAGGGTTCCCACATGTCCTGGAAAATCAGAAAAAGACGTCAAATGTCGTTGACTTGACCTGGAAACTAAAAGAAACTAAACTGTGTCATGTTATTTTAGGTTATCATAGCGGCTAAGGTTAATTTGATTAGTCTAAGGTAGCAGCTGACGTCTTGTTTAGGCTAAAGTAGTAGTTGAGGTTAATTTGTTTAACCTAAGGTCTCAGCTGATGTTATCTTGTTTGGGTAATGTAGTGGCTTAAGTTTTCTCAGGCTACAATAGCATAACATTATCTTTTTTCGGGCTAACGTGCCCCTGGGCATTATCTTATTTAAGCTAAGATAGCAGCTCACATTATCTTGTTTATGCTAATGTAGCAGCTGATGTAATCTTGTTTAAGCTAACATAGCAGCTCACATTATCTTGTATAGGCTAATATAGCCCCTGACATTATTTTGTTTAGGCTAACAGGAGCTCACATTATCTTGTATAGGTTAATGTAGCCCCTGACATCATCTTGTGTAAGCTAGTATAGCAGCTCACGTTAGCTTGTTTAAGCTAACATAGGATCGCATATTTTTTTGTTAGGACTAATATGCTGCTATACTGTAAACTTGTTAATGGAAGTTTCTATGGTATATTTTTCCAACTTGATGTTCTAGGTCTTGGTTACCATCAGCTGCACCAGCCTCACTAAATGTCCTGGAAATATCTTAAGCAACTTAATGAAATAAGTGGAACCCGTGTATTTTTCATGGTCAGGACAAATCGAGGAAGGAAGGTTACTTTTAGATCAAAACACTAAGTCCACATAGAATTACAACCGAACTGGAAACAAGGTAAGAGTGAACAAACTCTAAATTATCTTTCAACTTAAATACTTTGATAATTGAGAGGCATTGCCCTCATATTGATCACTAATAAGTGATCCTTAGTCTGCATGACATTAGTGTGTTGTGGTCAGGGGATGGCTTTGTCCCCTGAGGAGCTACATAATGTGTATTCAGCTCAAACTACAGCTAACAATCCTGACCTACTACATGGAGCTGAGTTTGATGAACAGACTCTGAAATGTCCTAAAATGGCCACTGTACAGAGGATACACTTAGGACACAACTAACTTGAGTTTAACTTTTAATCCCCATTGTGATATTAAGAATATCAGCGTCTTTGTACCCCATCCAATTTTCTATTATTGGGTGTATAATAAGAATTACAGCCTCGTGGGTTGATAGTGTCTTTCTTTGCTAATTGCTGTTTCATAACTTAATTGAACAAAGAGGCTACCTTGTAATCCTCCCTCTATGAGGAGTACAGCCCTCTGTAGGCTGCTTCATGCAGGCAGATGGCCCTGCACACGTCTTTGGCCTTTGATCAAGGATCCAGTGTTTGTGTCCAAGATGATATTTCCATCTTGGCCGGGAGTGGAGAATCCACTGGGTCCTCAATGATTATGATGCTGCTCCTGCTCTCCATCATGTTTCTTAAATGAGTACAAGCATCACAGCCAACACTCGCCACATCAAGTCTCATTCTGCTGTCTCCTTGGGCCTCTCTCTTTTACTTTCTGTAGCTCTCGAAATATTCTCTAAAATGTCAAGAGTTTGACGCACATCAAAATCTTCTGTATGTGTTCAGTACTTTGTATGATTTGAGGGTACTCTGCATTAGGGAAGGTACCATAGACTGTATAAAGAAATGGACAAAGCAAGCGTGAGTCACCCTCTGCTTTGGCATTTGAACGTGGCCATGTTGGTTGTATGGAGCCAGAAGTGACCATATTTGGATACAAAGGGAGGAAGGAGGAGGTGGAGCTTACCCTTGAACTTGAGGTCACTGCCCAATGTGTTTGAGACCTGACTTTTGTAGTTATAGTAGTTTTATAGGTTAGTATATTACATCAGGAGTCTTCACCCCCAGGTTAAAAATTCCTTGTAAAGAAAAAAAAAAAAAAAAGCTACAGGAAAAAACAATATTAAGAGTGGTCAGGATACTTACAACACATACATTTTAGCCATTTTATCACAAGCAAACACCCACACTCCTACAAAAATCTGCCACTTTTATTCCCACATAATCTTTTGCAGTGTCACATTTACATGTTTCTGAGGTTGCACGTTCATAATAGCTCATCTGGACAGACCTGTACAGAGATAGGTTAAACTTTTCATTCAGAAATACTGTTAAACCTTTGGGGTCAGGAGTGTGACTTGATGATGTGGGTGGGTAAATACAAAGAGGGAGTCCTTGTGTTATCTTTAGGATTAATAGTGTTGTCGCTCAGCCAGACACACACTCAGGAATCCTTCAGCTTGACATGATGACACTAAAGCCACAGGAATCATGAAGATGCTGTAAAACACTCGAAAAAGGTCAAAGCAAGAGTTTGACATTTTGTAAAATTTGCGTATCAGCTTAGATGAGAAGATTTACATCCAGCTTGCAAACTGAAATTTGCACCACCATTAGTATTAAGCTGGGCCATAGGTTACATTACAAGTCATAATACAGTAATTTATTGTGTACATTCCCTGTATGAATCAGTTACCTCAAAAATATTACTTTATACAGTGGAAGAAAAAAGTCAGGAGGTGGGACTGAGAAAGCCTTCAAGAGGAAATTAGAAATACGTTTAAGTGTTTTTGTAAATTCTTGTCCAAAAACAAAACTGAAACTTAATCAAATAATGTTTACAGTTTGTTGTGTAACGTAAAATAGACACACCATAGCTCATTAACTCTTAGTAAAGTCACTGTAGCTGCATTATGCAATATTTTTACGGTATCTGATTTATACAAAGAACAATAAAATTTATTATGTTATAAGGTGAGAACAAGTATTATTACTAAAATTTGATCAAATACGTAGAAATTACTCAGATAAATTGTAGAAAATACCGTATTTTCCGGACTATAAGCTGCTACTTTTTTCCGATGCTTTGAACTTAAACACCAGTGTGGCTCATGTATCGGCGGCACGAAGCTCGTTAGCTTTTGACAAGCTAGCAAGCTCCGTGCCGCCAACACATTTAGCCTCGTCACATGAGACTCGGTCAGAGTGGACCACATGAAACTGTTCGAATAAATTCAGTTGCGGCGTATAGATGGGTGCGCTCAATAGTCCGGAAAATACGGTAATTATTTTGGGGGGTTAAAAGCTATCAAAATCTATGAGTTTAAACTACTGAGGAGCTGTATATAATACACACATGGTTGAGGTCACAGAAATGCAAACATTTTCTAAAATGTCCAACCTTTATTTATTTTTTTAATCCTCTTTTTGTTCCTTCAAACACTCTTAATGTAAGTTGTTTCCTGATGTGGATCGTTAGTTCTTTAACTGCGAGACAGTAAAGAATGAAAGTAAACAAAAGGATACAACAGTACAAACCCCATCCACAGTCCATGTCCAGTACAGCTTTTCCTTTACACGCTGTCAGATTACAATATACTCTAATGGCACAGACTAATAATGGACCAATAGCTTGACAGTTCAGAGTGTACAGTTCAAAGTCAAGACAAAGTACAGGGACGCAGTCAACACATAGCTATACACAGATTATTAGACTTGATACAACTGGTGTTTTCTCCTAGTAGGTGCACTTTTATTTTTACTCTGTTTTTGCACAGTTCTCACCAGAAAAATAACTCTAATTACTACAATTTGATTCTATCACATCAAACATTTAATTATAGCAAAACAGTACTGATCCTTCTGTTCCAGCCTATGTCCTCTGCAGTCCTCACATCTGTGTTGACACCACTCTTCTTTAAAGCAAAAGGTCAAACAGTGTCAAAGACAAACTCCTTCGTGTGGAGTTTGTTGACTTGATAAGAAAGAAGATCTGACAGCTTTGACCTCAAGTCTGTTAAGTCCTTATTTGTGTCGGTCAAAGTCTGGTTAATTTGTTTTGATTTAATTCGATCTGAGTGGCCGCCACTCCGTGGTGTTTGTCCAATCAGTGTCCCGGAGCTGATTTACCACAAGTCTTTCCCTTTTTTTTTTTATATTGTCTCCAGCTGATCCTGTGCAGAGGCAGCTTCCTCACGTCCACATAGAGAACATTTCAGTTTGAACAGCTCAGAGACGATGATGCAGTGACATACCAACACAGGTGAACTCTGACAGTCTTTTTTGAGAATTCATCCTGCAAAAATAAGCAGTCTGAGATGAATATGAAGACTATTTTACAGAGGGAACTTTCACAGAGGGCAAGAGGCGTCCTGGTCTCCAACACAAGGCTGTGTGGCCTCTTCCAGACCTGCTCTTCATCTTCTTCTGTTGGTTCCCCACACATCAGCTCTGCATCCCAGCCACAGGTTGGACCAGGAGAGGGAGACTGGATCCTGAAGTAACATCACATCTCGGCAGTAAGACCTGCAGGCAGAAAGAAAAATAATGTAGAATCTGCAGAAATGGATGTAGTTTAGAAAAGTGGAGAATGAATGAATATGGATCAGTTCCCTCTAGTCTGCATGTAGCTGATCAAGCCCGGTAAATAGCCTCAAACCGCTTTGCTTTCAATGTTTTTCTTTCTGTGTTTTAGATTTAAAAGTCTCTCTTTAAATTTTAGAGTAGGTGGGGGCCTCGTGCTCCCACTTCATCTATTTATTATACACATCAGCTCATGCTTTTAAAAATAAACACACTCTGTTGCTTTAAACAGTAATCAGTTACTTTGTGGAAAATTAGTTTTGAATGGTGTCAGTATCACTACAGCTCTATCTATACAAATTCTGATATGTTTACATCTCAATACTACATCTAGTTTCCTACTTTCTAGATATTTTCTGCAGTGTATGTATTTATGTTTCAATGGTTGATAATAAAAATGGAGGAAACTGGCTTTAATGTCGGTTAAAATGGGGAAAAAAATGTGTGCTTATTAATTGGCTGCTACAAAAGCCTAATCATTATCTATGTAACATACTCACCTGTGTGTATGACTGCTTCATTATTATATGGCATTGTTACCGCTTTCTGTGGAGGGCAAAAAAACAGAAAGAAATTAATGTACTGACTTCCATCACCAGCAGGTGGCAGTGTTACATAAGCTTTCTGCCCTACAGCTTCACAAAATGAAACCCTGCTGTGAGGTTTAAGGTTTCTAACTTGGACAGGTGTCACTATTCATCCTCCCGAGTGACGAGATAAGAAAAGCTTCCCATTTAAGCTTCATCTTCTGTTTGATAAATCCTCCATTTTCACTTTCAGCCTCATATTTCATGTACATCTGCCTCTCTCTCATCCTCCTCCTCGGCTCATTATCCCTCTCTCTCGTCCCCTCCGTCTTGTCCTCCCTCCCCGGTCTCCCGGTTGATAATGGCTTCTTCCTCTCAGTCACTTTGCTTATATGAGCTAACAGGCAACTGTGTCCCGGCTGATAGGGTGGCTGTGATTCATTTAGACAGGCTGGCAGCAAGCTGTGTAAACAGCCATTAGTAATTCATGACTCTGTCCAGTATCCCCGGGCTTCAATTAACCCTTGCTATTGGTGCATTCTTCCTCTCAGTCAACCCATCGTTCTCTCTCCGTCCCTCTCTTCTCCAATTGCTTTTCATCTCTGTCCTCCTTCATCTGCATTCTCCTCTCCTTCCTGCCTCCTCGCCGCTTTAAATCATTCTCTTTGGGTCCGAGTGCAGTTGTCATCTCGCCCAATCAAAAAAAAAAGAAAAAGAAAAATCTCATTGGTAACAGAAGCAAACAAAAGCAGCCGAGCAGGTGGTGTGTAACATCCATCTAATGTATGCAAATTAAGAACTTGTGCATGTGAAATTATGCAAGGAAGTAAGACACATTTTTAATTTGAAGCTGCTGGAGGGATGTGTGGTATGGCAGCAGGAATAACATCAAGTCTTTGATGTGCACTGTCTCATTATTGTATTGAGCTTTAATGGAAAGGCCCGTTACACAAAAAAGGGAGCAGAGGTGTGGACTGACAAATATAATGTCTTCAGATTGGACAAAACAAAAAGACTCACTTCACCTGGACCTCAGCCTCATGACTTTGAATACTTATCATACATCCTCGGAGCCAAAAGTGGAATAAAATCTTGGCACGATCACCTTCAGACACTGAGCAGACACTTAGTCCAGCACTCAAATTGATTTTTTAATAAGTTCAGTGGCACTTCCTTTGTTTTGCTTTGGAAATAGCCTGGATCTCATTTCAGGTGTAATTGCACTGCAGGTTTTATTTCTTTGTTTGTGTGGCGAACTGTCTCCACTGGTATGAAATCTCTTTGGAAAACTAATATACAAATTTACTATTAGTCTTTTGGGAATTACCTTTTAATTTGCAGTAAATCTGCTTAAGAATTTGTTACGACTTCCCCAGAATTTGTCTGTTGTAAGTGGAGTCCTGGGTGCACACCAAAAGTACGACTGAGACGATTAACTGGAGATTATCTGGAGTCCCCTGGGAGGGTCTTAGTCCCATGTTTTACATAATTTATCAGTAATTTGCTGATCATGTCATGTCCTATGTGGACAGATGAATCCCTTTTGGAGTTTTTTTGTGTCAATAGCTGGTGTCCTAACACCTCTGCATTATATGGACAAAAGTATGTGGACACCTTGACATTACACCATATGTTATTGCAATATCTAATTTCAAAATTGTTCCAGTTTATCTCAAAAGCCAGTTTCTCTGCCATCCTGGGAAAATTTGCTCTGGCTCAAACCAAGTAGACAAATGTATGTGGACAGCTGTGTCTTCTCTCTTACTGTCGCCCAGCAGCTCCTCGGACATCAGGCTGTCCTGGCGGTTGCCGAGGACGAAGGCCAGGAACGAGAGGATGAGAGCGTCCATGATGCCCATGATGGCCAGGATGTAGGCCCAGCGCACCGAGCAGGCACCCAGCGTGTACTTGTCCGTCTGTTCACCGCACATCCGCTTCACCTCGTCGCTGTCCCAGCCGTCCGGGTATATCATGCAGCCCAGAATCAGACACGTACCTGGATCAGGAGGAGAGAAAGATGCGTGAGTGGTGTTCATTAGCTGTGCAGTGTAAACCTAAAAATACAGGCAGAACATATGATTCAATGCTCTGGAGGGTGGAAGGTTATATTAACTTTAAATGCCCAAAGTGTAGTTGATTAATTCAAAATTTATAGAGGATATATTAGAAGGTAGAGTTTTAAGGTGGTAAACTAACAAATAATAAAACATCACTTCAATTTATCAATTGTAAATTATATAACGAATAATGAAAACCTGGAAAAGGTTAAAATGGTGACTTAAAGGTGTTTGATAAATTGATAAAAAGACCTGACTGAAGAAATTTTAATAATGTCAAGTCAACTGTGTGAAAGAAATATGTCCACTTTCATGAAATCAGTGGACAAATAAAGGGTTGGTCAGTAGGGGACAGAGAATAAGAAATAGAGGAAAAGTAAACATGGTGACAGCAGTGCAGAGATGATGAGGTACAGAGAGGTGTGGAAGGAGGGAGGAAGATGTTAGCACGTGTCACAGCACCATGTGGAGAGCCGGGCCGCCTTCATTAGCCTTCTGCTGCACGGCTGACAATGACTGACTGAGCTGTTACCGAGCCGACTCATCTAACAACACTTGTGCTGCCAGTAGGGAGCTGTTTTCACAATTACACACACAGACACACACTCGCTCACAGTCAGCTGAGACGATCGAGTCATCTGCGGCTCTGTGAGATTTGTATTTATTTGAGACAGTGCTGCCAAAAGCCAAGTCAGAATGTTGGAGGTTTTACGTGAGTGCGCTTTTGCTAATTTGTGCCCTCAGAGAGCCAATTTGAGTTTTAGGTAATGAGTGCACGAGTGTTTTTGGAAGAGGAAAGGTTCGCTGAATGCTGAGACTTAGAGTTAAAGCTTTGGGTTTTAATGGGAGCATGAAGTTAGGCTAAGTTTAAAGGGTCAGTCCACTGATTTTACACATGATTAAGTGGCTTTAGCGGGAGGCATATTCGGCTTTAACCCTGTAATTGCGAGTGAACCGAACGCCGTTGATAAATCTGCACATGCGTGTTTGGATTACCGTAATTATGTCACGGTTTGCGCAATCAGAAAAATTCTAATGGTTCCTCAGAGCTGAGATGTTGCACTTTACAGTGAATCTGGTGTCATTACGGTAATTTCACTAGCACCTCTCTAGTGAAGCCGGTGAAGGAGCTGATTTAGTACGTGTTGTTAGAGTGTGATAACAGTGACGATGGAGCAAGAATAGCAGAAAAACACAAAAACGGATTTTGACTTTAGAGTTTTAGTGAAAAAAAAACACTGCTACTGCACATGAATGTTAGACTTTGCATGTTAAATTTGTATTTGATATCAAAATAAGCATAAAAAGTCCAGGTGGAAATTTGCAGGCTCAGGTGTTAAAGGATTAAACATTTGATCATTACCAAATGTTTTCGCAATATCCTCCTGTTTCCACTGTAGTTTTACAAGTTACCAGGAAATTGCTCCTTTATGGATGATTTCTGACAGAATCTGTGATTTTACAACTTTACAGAGATTTTTATGCAGCAAAACACTCCTCAAGACCAAGTTTAATTCAACACTGAATTTAAGATGGATTTTGGGGATATGTGTGTATAAACTGATGCTCACGACATCTCAAATATTTTTCATTTGATGGGTAGGGGAGCTGTGAAAACATGAAGTTTCGGGTATAAATATTTTAACAACATAAAGCTTCAATGAAGAATTGGGACAAGACGATACAGACGACACATTGTACTCATGCAGACAGTGGATAAGATAATTATGAAAGGCTTTTACAGCTAGAACAGAAAATGGGAAAAACTGTAAATAATGGGGTTACAAATTAATGTCATGTTTATTTATTGTATATGTACTGATGGCAAGCAGCCTCATTCATATAATAAAAAGCACATGATGATTTATAGGTTTATTATTGTACTGAGAACTAATGGAAATGTGCTGATATTTCAAAACTAGTTCATTTCAGATTGCTGGCATTCTTATTTTCATTTCCAGACATTTTCTTGTGATAACGTCCTGTGTTGCTTCCTTTCAGGCTTTGTTCTGCTGATGTTCTGTTTTCGCACAGTATGCAAATGTCAGAGTTATTATTATTGCTACTGTCGTGATCAAATGCTGATTCTAAGCGGGATTGAAAAGTGATCATACACGAAGGGGATGAGCTGCCTCAAAAACTAGTGTAAACTTAAAAATACGGTAATAAAAATAACCTGCCCACTGAGCCCTTTTCTCTGTTCTGTCCCTCCAGCTAAAGGCAGCAATGATTCAGAAAAAAGTAAACAAGTAGTTTGTTTACAACTCCATAGTTTGATGTAAGGTAGTTAGAGCACATGTAATTCATGATTACAGGGTTAGATGTCACAATGTTTATTGATAGTGGGCGTATCAAAGGACCTGGACCACCTGGATATGCAGATGCACTGCATAATGTGTTTCCCATTTGCCTTTAGCAAATTGCAACGTTTCAATTTGCAATTTGGATTTCAATTTAATTAAGCACTCAGCCCTACTTCAAATGTTTCACAATAAAAGCCTCATTAAGAAATGAAAGGTTCACAGAAATGCTGAAAGGCACCTGCAGGAGCTTTGTAATACAGTAACTTTAATTGTTGATCTGCTCTTGATCCAATTTGAATCCCTAAACTGAGGGTTGATACTAAAATATTTTACAGAAACAAAACAGAGGAAGTTAGAAATAAAGGCCTGTCTCTAATAGAGGCCTGTTACCTTCTGCAGTTGAAGTAAATGAAGGTCTTGGCCACTAATTGAGGACATACTGTAGTTTATTTCCAACAACATACTGGGAAACTGTGTCCATCTGGCTCACATTCAGCAGTTAGATGTAAGGTCACGTAATGGCCAGTGTGTCAATATGTCACCTCAGGTGCTCACAGGCAGAGAAGCCCGAACGTGTGGGTGTATGCATCAGGTCAGGACACTAGCATGAGCCTCCAGTAGCTTAAGTGGACGGATAATCTCTGGAAATGTCAGAGACTAATGTCCCTCTGTCGCTGTCTTCACACCTCACCTGCTCCTCCCTTTGCAGACACTACGAGGAGGAGAGATGAGACAGTGGAGAGACAGACCTCAGTTCACAGTGGAGACAGAGGATGTGCAGACACGTCTCGGCTGCGCTGCTCTCTTCACCCTAGCGTCTGTTTTCAGTATTAGTCATGAGTTCAACTACAAGCAGCCATCCCTCTCACAGCAGTGACAAGCTACTGTAATAATAACCACTACTGAGGTAAAAGTGCTCTAATCCATATTTTACGCCTACATTTCCCAGGAGGCACTGAGTGTATTGACTTTGCTGCCGTCTTCCTGAGATTGGAGATCAATTTTCTCAGAGTGAAGGGAAAAGAAACAGTTTAAAGAAGCAGGGTGTCGTCAACGCATACATGTATTTAAACAGCGGTGCCTCTTGTTGCAGGTGATTTGTATTTATTACCCTGAATGAACCACATTTTTAAAGTTGTTTCTGATAGTGTCACCTTCCACTCACATTTACTAATATTTTCCACTTACATCCAGCATATGGTCATGTCAGCAAAGATTTTGAGAGCAATATTCAGTACATCATCAAAACAAAGATTGAAAGACAGCAACTGAGGATCTGTGAAATTCACAAGAAAACATTTGGTGTTTTTCTATTGACAGTGGAAAAGAGAGTGTCAACAAGCACTTTTGTGGATATTTTGGTACAATCCCAGAGCTGCTTGGTATTTCTGTGGTGTTTTCAGATATAATCATGTTTTTTGTTTGTTTTGTGAATTGTATCTTCAGATTAAAATATTACAATCTGATCTTCAGGAAATAGTTATTCATGTTCACAAAATACTAAACTTTCACCATGTCTTCCACAGTATACCCCCCCACACTTTTTTTAATTCATATTAGGGGATTTGGTACAGTGCACACACTTCTCTCCTGTGTAAACAACCTGCTCCTGGAGGCTCTCAGCTGTAATATTAATAGAATGAGCTGAAGCGCACGTCGTCTCAACAGCAAATCTTAAATCTCCCGCAGAGTGTTGAGTCGAAAGGAAATAGAGGAGATCAAAGAGACACCGGGTTTGTCTTCCTGACTCTCATCTGAATGCCTCAAGATGTGCGGTGGTGGTTCAGGCTCCCAGTAGCTGCAGGTTTGATGCCACGAAAGCCCATGTGTGTCTAACTAAGGCCAAAAATGCTGGGTTCACTTTGTATAAAAAGCACACAAGGAATGCCATGTGATTTCTGCCTCCTCTCACTGACTGATCTCATCGTTATCTTTTTAGCTGCTTTCTCCAATACAAACAATTCCTGCAGAATTTTCTTTCCTGTTTTCAGAAATCTACCAAATCTAATCTTTGAGCTTCAGCAGACGTGTAATTTCTTTTTCTTTCTGCTGTTATCTGCAAAGCTGAAAAAGCTCAAACAAAAATCGTTTCCATCACCGTCTCTAAAGTAGGGAAATCTTGTATCTTCAGCCAATTTGTTTGCACAGAAATGTCATGTAGCTGCACACAATTCTGCAAATGACACGCAGCTGCAGTATAACATGCAGTAACAACAGGGGTCAGCCTCTTCATCTCCCGATAGATGAATTCTCCTCATCTCAACAACCCTGCAGCTTTCTTTGCCACAGAGGAAAAACAGCTGCCTGCACACAATCCCCGCCATAAACAATGAAAGATATTATGAAATCGTCAGACGGGGAATTGTGTCGGATCGTTTCGAGTCTTCAAATGAGAGATGTTTCTCACAACCTAAAAGCTGAAGGTAACGTTTATATTGACAGAAAAATAGCTGAGTGATCTGAGGACTAAAAAAATCGAAGACACTGGAGGCTCAGAAAGGTTCAAAATAGGCTTTTTCTCTGTGGGTTTTATTCACTATGATATCTTTAATTAATAATTCAATTTTTTGAGAATTAGACAAGCAATCCTGGTGTCTTCTTTAAAAAACGTTTTTAATTTTAACCCTTTTTTTCTTTTTTTACCTCCACCAAAGAAGATATGTTTACGGCTGTTGGTTGATTTGTTAGCAACAATCCAGAAAAACTACAGAACAAATCTCTGCATGTTGTAAATTGTTTGTTGATTAGTGACAAGATGCATAGGTTAAGTTAAAGTTAGTTAATTGCAAACAATTATTAAAGCAGAATGTTGATTTACAGGGTGAAAACCCGCTAACTGCGTGATTTGGTGGATATTTCCTGTTTGACAGGAAATACTTTTATTTTGAAGTTCATGAATCAACGGTTTTGTTGTTAGCTTGGATGTTGTGCGAAGCAGCGGCTGAAGTCCGTGATTTTCCGTTTCTCTTCCCTTTTTGTAAACATGTAAGTGAGGATTAAAATAGTCAAAATATAAACGCCGTCCGTAGCACATCTTCACCGGAAGCTTCCACTTCACGACACTGTCAAATCTTTTTGAGAGATCAGGTATTAATTACCAAAGGAACATGAGATGAAGTTTTGGTCAAGATCTGATGTCGGGATCCTGTCCAAAGAAATCCCAGATCCACATCTGTTACAATGGGAGAATGTTATAACAATGTAGTGCTGCTATTTCACCACAAGAGGGCAGCAGTATTCAGTCTATATCATCAGTACAGCTGGATTTTCTCTTTGTGCTCACTGAGTGCTTTCTACTTATAAAATATGTTTTGCAGCTTTACTGTTCTCTAATGCATTTTTTCTTTCTTGATTAAATTCGGACCCTTATATTAATGAATTTCCAGTTTTTGGTAGTTTTATTATTTATTATATTGTTTTTTATACTCACTTTTCTTTCATATCATTTCCTGTTTAAGAGTTTCTATAGAAATAAACTTGACTTTCCCCAAGTCTAAATATTGCTTCAGGACATTCTGCCCGGTTGCACATGTGCAACACGGTCTGTTTAACTTTTCATGTGGATGTGTGTGTTGCTGCTGTCAGATTGGTGGAGACTTGGGAGTTGTGAGCTGCAGGGAAATCAAAAAGGGACCACAGATTTCTCATCTCCCATAGGTGTTCGCTCATCTCAGTGCTCCTGACTCTACACATCTCCGGCTGCGCTGAGGGAGCTGATTATGAGACGGGATGGTATGGTATATAGTTCAACTCACGATGTGATATCTTGTGTTGTTAGACAATCTGATTACTTATTTATACTTGGTGGGAAATCATGTCTTTGTGTGGAGGTCAGAGGTTGTGTAGCAGAAGTGTGCTGCTGAGAAGTTTCTCAAACATCGCCTTGATGATTACGAATGTCCTTGAATCCTCTACTCTCGTCAACACACATGACTACACACACACACACACACACACACACACACACACACACACACACACACGCACACATGTCAAGCCACTCATTATGGTGCATTTCGCAGGCCCAGCTGTAGCTGTCTACTTTGTGAGACTCATGTTCTTTTAAACATCACGGTTATTGAGGGGAGTGTGAGTGTATGTGTGTGCAGGTGCCTTGTCTTTTTTTTGTGCGTTTTTGTGATGTGTGCACCTCATACTGTATGCAGTGTGCATCAGCTTCACGGTGGAGCATGGCAAATGATATTAATAGGAGTTAATTGGGGCAGAAACTGGCAGATGCAAGAAGGTATAAGGACAAAACACCTCCTCCTGCCTTTGCACCCGTCTGCTCTACATAGGGCCGAGTGTGTTTGTGTGTGAGAAGGAGAGCTGGGAGATAAGGCAGAGGAAAGGCAGCATGATTTGCAACATGAATCCTGCTGCATACCCCTCTTCCTCATTAGCACCTCTAGTATCGGGTCCACTGATTCACATGGTTTGTCTGTGCTATCGACCACTGGCACTGCAGATTAATGGGCTGCTCTGAAGTCACCGCACCTCCAGGCTTTATATCACACAACGTCACATGTTGTATGATACATTAGACTGGAGAAGAGTAGTTTCTCCTTCAAAGAGGGGCCGCTCCAACGATTATATGCCCCAACACAACAAAGAAAAAGGTAATTTGCACACAGATGTTCTACTGCGCAAAATCCACGTACAATGAAAGTCAGCTGAGTTTGTAACTGCACACTCAGCCCATAAAAATCTATATGATCTTAGATCTTTTATCCACATTGGCATGGGTAACAAAGTTTGCTCAGCACTTCCTCCGAGTCATAAAAAGATGCACTTAGAGCCAGGAGCTTAACGCAGGCCTATATATAGTATATTCACACGCTAGTAAGTTATTACAGAGAGTTGACATAACACAAATAAATGTAGAAGTGAGAAAAACACAAGTTAAAGCTAAGAAAAATTATTTGACAAACTAGAAAGCACCCAGACACAAACCTCCTCCAAGGCATAATCCAGCAACGGTGATGCTACAGACTGAACACTGCTGCCCCCCTGTGGTAAACTAGCATCACTGTCTTGCTGATTAAGAGATATTTATTTTCTAGGATTTAAGTAACCTCTGATATTGACCAAAATGTATTTATTTGTACCTTAAGTAATAAGATAAGAAAGTTTAAATACCTTATCTCTCTCTCTCTCAAAAAAATAAAAGATCAAGGCAAATCCAAACAAACAGTCCAACCAACACAGATGAAAACATCCTGGTATTACACTGAGCTTACATAACATCAAACATATGTAACATTTTTTAAATTACATTTTGATAAAATATCAATTATGACTCTCAAATAAGAAAAAGGGCTATGAATGTTTTATTTATATTTGTCCCAGTACTGCACAGACCAATCTGTTTGATACCAACAACACTGGATTTCTTTACAAAGATAAACAACACAGAAGAAGAAGAAAAGCAGCATTAACAACATATTGAAAAACAAAATATAGCGGAGATTAGTTTTATGAGAAGTTAAACTTCACTGTTGCAAACCTCACCGGGAGCTGTCCGGTCCCTGTGGTGCTGAAATCTCAACCGGGAGAAGTGTTGACAGCTGTTTCTAAGCCGCTCTATTCTGCACTACACAGCCTCAACAATTCTCTGTGATTTAGATAGCGACTGGGGGTCACTCTGAGCAGCTCTGTATGCACGCCAGCAGACGGCCTGAAACAGAAGACCATTTGCATATTTTCCCCGTTCTCTCCTTCTCCACCTCCTACAACAACCAACACCACACCGCTGTCTGTTGTCACTGTCAGAGGATAAAGGGGTGGGGTGGTGGGGGGGTGAGGTGGAGAAGAAACGAGTGAGGCAATGAGACAGGAAATGATGAAAAAATAGACAAGAGGTTTATGTATGCAGCTCAGGCTTAAAATAACATTAGTGGCTGCGTGATGTTTGCAGAAGAGACAGAAAGGTTAAGGGGGACAGAGCGGGATGATGGGAAAACAATGAGGAAAGAAGATGAGATTATTACCATCATTAGGTATCAGGACAGTGTCTGAAAGTCAGATATTAATATAAGATATGTGTGTCATCTTCAGGTGTGGATTGAAATGACAAGGCGGAGTGAAGAGGAAGTGAAGACTGGGGGGATACAGCACGAACAAGGGTTACAAGATTGGAATCCCAATGCACCTCATTTGAAACATGAAGGGAATGAAAGTAGCTGTTTAAAAATGCAGCAGCAGACAGGGAGCGCTCCTCCATCGGAGAATGGCACAGAAACAGAGAAACTGCACTTCAAAAGCCGGCCTTCACTAAAGTCAGTTAAAAAAAAAAAAAGAAAAGAGACTAATTCATTCACTCTTCATTTTACCGGCTATAGGATGACCTCGACCATTAGACTGTCCTCATTCAATTTATCGAAAAGCAAAATAAAATTTTACTCTGTGTCAAAGAGACGGCAGTTTGGAGATGGTCCCTGGAGAAGAGTGAGCCATAAAACTGATTGAGGAACAAATTTACAATCTAATCATCCCTGAGCGGA
This sequence comes from Pseudochromis fuscus, assembly GCA_900323345.1. NCBI lineage: Eukaryota > Metazoa > Chordata > Actinopteri > Pseudochromidae > Pseudochromis > Pseudochromis fuscus. Next base: position 16,891 of record OOFC01000657.1, read on the forward strand.
GAGAGGTACAAGCAGCTCAGGTCTGTACTGAGTTCAGGCCAAACAGAAATCTAAGTTACAATGTTATTAATGCTTTTTATTCATCAAAGGAGAAAATATCTGACATTAGTTCAAGGTTATATGCACCTTTATTTACCCTTGACTGAGGCTAATCGGCCCTTTGGTCAGTTGATGTTGTTACACCTGTTCATCTTTCTGTTTTGTTGAAATGGTTTAAGTAGATATTAGGTCTCAAAAAGAGGAAGATTTAGGGGTGTGGTTAGTTTGATTGACAGATCAAGATGTCCAATGAGAGCAGCTCTGAACTTCTCGTACACACTGGACGGTGACCTTGGGTTCAAGGGTCACACCCGCCTCCTCACTCATCCCTTTTTTGTACAAATATGGTCACTTCTGGCTGCAAATGGGCTCAGTTGGAGTGTTGGATGGAGTGTGGACTGGTGGGGGGAGGGGGGCCAGGTGCCCTTGAGCAAGGCACCAAAGTATGACTGGTCGATTGCTGTTTAGAGATGGGTGATGAACAGCGCTGCTCTTTCTAGGAAAACGATAAATAATGTAGATTTATACCATGTAAAAGGTTCCCAGCCTCTAAAGGTGATGCTGTGAGAACAAAGTCTGATTTTCACAAGTGTGTAAACAAATGAGAATTATTTTAAGATGCCTCCAGTGTTTTTTTTCTTTCCCAGAAACTCTTCGTCTTGTTGCTTCTTCTTTTAGTGATAATCTGCATAAAAGTTATTATGATAATCCTCCTGGGCGGGGGTATTGTTTTCCTCTTTCAGATCTTTGTTCTAATGCACGAGGCCTCCTGCTGCCTTACAGCACACAGGAGACGGTTTCAGAAGTTGCATCCAAACACTGACGCTGCCTCAGATTTTGTTGCCCGTCTTGTTTGAAGTCAGTCCTACTTGGAACAGTTTTATTCTGAGTTTTCAGACGAGCCGTAATCAAAGCTTCCTCTGATTTCTTCGGAGCACAGAACATGTTCGGGAGCGAGAGGTCGCTGCCTGCATCGGGGATCCAGTCGACGCTCGGATGCGGGAGATGCTGCATCGCCATGGAGACGGGTTGCCTGCTGCCGCTGCTCCGACTGATATGTGGATTTGCAGGGATGAGTACGAGTGTCAGGACTGCATTAACACCTCAGCGCTGTGGTCTGAATGTGACACAGAAAGCTTCTCTTGTTTTCCACCTCTTCCTCTTTCATCTCTTCTGATGACTAAAGCCCCTGCCATATGTCCCAACCCCCGGGAGGAGTCAGCGCACTCATATGAGCAGCATATCCCCACACATGACCATAATCCGGAGCAGCTTTTATTCCCGGCAAGTACAGCGGGACCCTGTTTAGCTAATCGGGTGATGGGGGGGTATTCAGAACAGGTGTTCCTATTAATTAACAGCTCCCACTGGTGAGGTGTAACTCAGCAGAACAGGATCCAGAGAAGAAGAAGAAAAAACATGTTAAGCCTTCAATGTTTGCTGTCAGTAAAGTTAAAATCCTCCTATTATGATAGTTGTGTTTGAAGCTCAACATTGTCATGTCTCATCGGCGGGCGTGTGAGGTGAGAGCGAGGGAGGGGGGTAAAAAAAATAACAAGAACACATTTTATTTTCTCAGCGTGAGGGCAAGGAAAAGCACAGATGGTCAGATTTTATTTAAGCGTTCGATCCAGTGAATGTTTTATTCCTAATAAGCCCAGGTATGTTACATGTTTGATCAATCGCTGCTTCATCTCTCTCTCTCTCTTCTCTTTGCCTCCTCAGATGTGGTGACAGCGTTCTTGAAGTGGCAGACAACTTTGGCAGTTCTTCTGAATCTTTAACGGTTGTCCTTATTTTCTCTCCAAAACCGTCTGCCTTTGAAGTCGGACCGAGGGGGATTGCTCCATTCCATTTCAGTAACTTCTAATGTGTCTCTGATCTGTGGTGATGGCAGAGAGTACATGTTCTCCTCCTTTTTTCTTTCTTTCAAGCCTCCCCCCTCTTCTGTTTCTCTCTCTCTTTCTGCAGCACTGAGCACTAATGACTGATGATGTGAGGGGGGAAAAAAACTAGGACTCACGGAAGAATTTCCACCTGGTCGAGTGGAGTAATGCAGCCTGGTAAGAATGGAGACAGTGGAGACGTGTGGAGCTCCTGATGTAGGGGCGTGGTTATCCTGGTCTCCAGTAAGACTAGACCTGAACTCCAGTTTCAAACACATGAAGTAGTGTCCTCAGGTTCAAGGGTCACACCCGCCTCCTCACTCCTTCCTTCATATCCAAATGCAGCGTATGGATATTACAAACTTCTTCTGCTGAATGCCCTATGACCCTAACCCTAACCCCTAGCTGACATAATCAATCCCCACGCAAGGTCTGTTTAGTATGAGCTGGTCTGGATGTAGAACTTTATTTTAAAGTCTTCTGCAGATCCCAAAAAACTTCTGAAGATGTCAAATATGTAAAGTTCGCTTTGTGGCAAATTTGCATATAATGATGCAAAGTTAAATTTGTAAGTCATTAAGTGAAACAGATTAATAGTTAACTACCTGATTGTTTGTGTGGTTGATTTGTTATCAAACTTGTTTCTACCTCCAGCAGATATTTGAACCTTTTCTGGTCACTTTGTGAATATATATCCAATGTTCTCTTTTAATTCTGTCTCTACAATATCTGCTTCTGTAGTTGCTGAATGATCCAGTTAGTCACTGACTTTGTTTTGTGTTGGGTGATAACCTTTGGTAGCTTTTGTATACCGGCAGACATCAGATTGTTATTTAACAAGAAATAGGGATTTTAGTTGTTTTAGCTATGCATAAAAGAGTAAAACTGGATGGTAAGAGGTTAGCTTTGGAAACAACAAAAGGGGAAGTTTTGTGTAAAACTAAAGAAGCTGTTTGTTGTTATTTTTGATACAAGAAAAAAAAAAAACCCTCTTTCTGTCACTTATCATGCAGCTGTGGTGATTCACCACTCTCACTGATGCTCTCCTGACCTGCCTGTTGTGACCCGAGGCAAACGGTTTGCTTTCGGAATCGGGGCCTTGAATCTATATGCATGTTG
>OOFC01000658.1:0-12567 GCA_900323345.1 Pseudochromis fuscus
AGACGGAGTGACTGACAGGAGGGTTCACTCCTCATTACGCTGAGGAACCAAGACGAGTCCGTCGAGACCGATGCAGCGAAGTTAACTCATTATCCAGTGTGTTTGGTAAATGAAAAATTACCGAGCCCAGCAAACTTACCGAGCTCATTTTTAATTATCGTGCAATTAATTGATTTATTGATTATCGCGACAGGCCTGGCTGACTGTATAATAATATTGGTGCTTGGTGATTTTTTTTTTCATAAACTCTTCTCATTAGGCTGAATAAATAATTAAGCAGCTATATATTGTACAAATTATGTTTATGTCAATGGCTAAACAATAAAACTGCAAGTGCTAACTACTGCTAAGAGACAAGGAGGAAACAGTTATTACCACCACCCTCTCACAACAAACATTTAATATTTAAAAGTAATAAACAGAAAACAACCATTTCCCTCAGAGGATCAATAAAATATACATACCTGCCTATGTATATATCTATATACCATGGATGGATTTACAAGGATCTACTTTGAAAGTTTGTCTTACCACATGCACTAACTACAATCATAGAAATACTACTGAAATATGCATTATTCAGTGTGTGTGTGTGTGTGTGTTTTGTTTTATTTGAGTCTACTGTTTTGGAAGACAGGGAACAATTTTGTTCTACTATGTGTAACTGTGACATTGACCAAGGCAACACATTAGCCTTTCAAAGTCCACTGCCATGAATAGTGAGCTTGTAGGCTTAATGGCCCTGACACCCTATGGAAACATTATAGAAGTACGAAATGACTGAAGCTGTATATTGCATAGATTACAGGGAATGAGAAGCCACTGCAGACAAACAGATTATATTGTCGACAGTGAGATCCATGACACCACCTAAATGATGACTGTCAGGATTGCACGCTTTGGAAATTTATTTTCACATCATTATGCATACCGAGATATCCTTACTTTTATCCTCATTACATGAGAATCACACTACTTCCTGCATTTGCACTGCACCTTTGTGCCAAGCACAAATTGGTACCGCAGGATTGTTGCATATGAATGTACTTCATAGGAGACAGGGTGGAATTAACGAGACGTCTCCAAAATGTCAAGTGAATTAGGGGAAATCTTCAATGCATATTAAGAGTCATTTGTCTTGGTCGCAGTGAGCATCCTGCACGGTGACACCAGGATCCTGAACATCCTTGGTTGCCTCTAACATGTAGCAACAGGCTCGCTCATCCATCACCGGTCAATTTGACACAATGTGCCTGGATGACTTCTAGATCTGTTAGCCTCTGACCCTTCCTTGCCTTTCCCGCTGAGTTTCCCAGCAAGCCATGCATGGCTTTTTTTTTTTCTTTTCCAAATGGCGATCCATCAATGACATTATTAGCATGGGTAACATTTAACCATGTTGGAAACCTTGTTGCAGGGCTTCCTCTGTAAAGAGGCTGTTCTCAGATATGCACTACTTCACTGCTGTAGTAACCCCTCGAGTGTTGCAGGAGTTTGAATAGTTTATTACTCATTTTTAAACTGTTGCTGCTGTAGGTGTATTTCATGAAAAATTGTCCAAAAGCAACTGAAATATGAGCAGAAAATCTGCTCTTGTATCTTGGTGTCTATAATACACACAGGGCGTATTAGCAATGTAACAGATGAGACAATAAAAGAGCAGATTTTGTGTGTGATATATTATATATACATAATATACACATACATTACTGTACGTAGTTTGACAATAGATCTGTGACCTAAAATCTGAGTGTAAATCTCTGTTCACAGCGAACAGAAATCAAATTTGTCTTGTGGTGCATTTACATAATGTAAGAATGTAAAGACATGAGTTGACACAAATTTGTGCAAGGTGTTGTGAATAGATGTGAATTTGCATCCACAGAAGCTGAAAAAGTTTTAACTTGAGAGAAATTTCGTGTCATATGGATTCGCAAAATCCTGTCGACGTTGAGGGTGAGTTTTTGGACAATGTGCAAACATAAATATGAGCTGTCTTTATTTACAGTGCTGTGATTAATGAGCAGTGAGAGTAACTACTCAAATACATGTTTATGGCGTGTACTCCATGGTAACAGTTGTTTCCATGTCCAGATTTACCTGCAGCTGATTAGCATTACTTAGCTGTATAAACTTGTTTGGTAAGGGCTTGAATGTAACCCACAGTGATTCATATGAACAAGTTCACCACCACTGCAAGTGGATCACTCACTCTGCTATGACATAGCTTGTGTGGAAAGTTTATCTTTTCTGATTAGAAACAAGTCCAGTTTACTCTGTTCCTGTGTACTCTTCCTGTGGACCTGCTGTGCACTTTAACTCTGCCAACACATCGGGGGTTTTTTTCACACTCCCATGAGAAAACCGGTTTTCACACTGAACCCTGCACTCTCTAACTTTCATAAAACTTCGACAGCAGTAACTGAAGACTAAAATAATGAGCATGCTTGGCTTCTCGGGACTGTGTATCTGCGTCTTCATCAGATTGCTTCATTTGCTAGAGTTCATTTTTGTGAAACTTTAATAACTTTAACAGGCTTTGACCGAGGCTATAATTTTAAGGCAATGGTAAGGGAGCTCCTTCTTAAAGCAGTAAAATTACATTGTTGGCCCATCACAACTCCACCTCCTGGTCCACTGGAACATTAAAAATGATAATATTCAACTGTTCTCCTATTACCACACATGTAACACAAGTACATGCCCACCAGCTGGAGCAACAATAAACATAATGAAGCCAATTTAATTTTCTCACCCTGCTTAATAATAGAGGGGAGGAGGCTGAGTGACTCCAGGCAGTTAGGCATCCTCAGGTTGACAAAGAAGCCATTTGGATGTCAACTGCCTGGGGGTTTGTTTTCTGCAGTTTTCATATCCACCTAATTCAACAGCTGAGCAAAGCATAAATATAATCTCAATCATTTGAACCATCTCTGGTACTCTTTAAAAGCAGCTGAACTTAACGCACATGTTTTAGCAAAAGCACATTTTTATGGCTTTGTATTAGTGCCTAAAAGCTTCAAGATGTCCTTCAAAGTAAAAGGTATGAATAGATGGCCTGTGAATAAAACGCTTTCAAGACAGAGTCCTTGAACATTGATTGATTACTTGACGTAGGTGAATCATTTATAAATGTTCTAATATCTCTTGGATCTTTGCTTTTCACAGTCAACTTCACAGCAAGATCCTAAGCCACACTAAGACTCTGCACATAATGTGTGTGCTCGGCTCAGGAGGACTGTGTACCCATGTTGCCTTTCACGTTCTTTCATCCTAACTTTTCTCCTCCTCTTCTTCTTTCCCTTCCTTTCACAATCTGTCCCTGTTTGGGTCACTATCCATCTCAATCTGTCTCCCCAAATCCACCTGCTGTCATCTCCTCAGTATAAGGAGGATCAGGGGAGTGTGTGCACATATGTGTGTGTGTGCCCGTGTGTTTATGTGACCTGGTTTTTAACAATGTATAGATGTCTACAACTACTGACAACATCATCCACTGTGAACATCCTGTCATTAGTTTGTGTTGGAAAGCAAACTAAAAGGTGAAGCCAAGAACTTGGAAAAACCCCATGTTGATTGAAAAGTTTCAGCTCCCTCCAGTGAGATTTTGATCAATAAAAACACAGACACTTGTTACCTGTAAAAGCACACTATTCATACACATCAGCACTTTCTGTAAGAGCAAAAATGATTCATTACCAGTACTTAAAGATTACTTTTTTATTGCATTAAAGCATAAAAATAAGCCTTGATGTGCTGTCACAGGGTATTCCCTCACAGTAAAACCATTAACTGTTTCAGAGAATAATCTTTCTAAAACTGTGCTCAATATTTGGAAAAAGATGGAGACAGAATACAAAATACGCAGCTAACAGCCTGTGTAGGACACAGTACAGCGTACAGCAAACAGAAGACATGTGTTCAGCAGTTAATAGCTGCACACAAACGAATGCTCTGGGGATTGTCAGAGGGAATTATGGGAAATGTGGACAGTCTGTAATGAACGTGTTTCTGGTGACTTCTAACAAAACTCATTACATCAATGATATTTTAATAAAATAAAAAAGTAAGACAATTGTTTGAGGTATATTGTATTTCTTTAGGATTTTAATTAAAATGTAAAAACATAAAAGTTTACTATCAAGTCTAATCAGATTATTGACTATATTACATCACCTCTTTTACTATTTAGTCTATATAGTTAGTACATTGGCAAACTTTACCCTTTTCATGTACAACTTTACCCTTTTCATGTACAAATGTCACTGAAGTGCTTAACATTGAATGGGAAAATAAAGTGAAGACATGACACACAACTGTTGATTTTTATTATATATTAACAAGCAAATGTTAGCTTGCCAGTCAGTTGCATAACATTTTCTACACTAGCAGACAGGTTTAATAGTACCCCTAAACTGAAGGTTATCACCCAATATTAGTATCTTGAATATTTTAACTTTTTTATTCCAGCTATAATGTTTCACTTCTCTCCTTGCATTACAAGAGGCTCTCTGACTAGACAGTCTTTTTAATGAAACACTTTAAATCTGAATATTTTCAGTGTTTCATGATCCATTTTTATATAGCCGTCTCAGAAAAGCATTATTATCTAAACCCAAATGGTTAGTTAAATTGCCAGCACAAGGTTGCAGTTAAGGGTGAGGTTTACCTCAAAAGCTTGTCAAAGGCATAATATCCTCCAAGCTGCCTCAATCATCTGATTGTCTGTGTGTTGTGTGTCTTTGATGTCGCAGTGAATTATAATGGCGGACTCTTCCCGACAGTCCCTCCTCAAAGGCAAAATACTAAAATGATATAATTAGCTATGTGGAGAAAAAAAAGGAAGTGTCTCTGAGCATATAAAGCTGTCTACTTAAATTTCCACTTCTGTCTTTTTGGAAATTTATCAATACAGAATCTGATGTCTCTGAACATATGGAGGTTGTCATGGTATGCTTAGGCACTTCATCTAGATCATACCATTAATGTTTGTTTGTTTTTTTATTCCAACAAGCAGGCTATGTTTTCATTTACATTGATTTGTCTGTCAGTTAGCAAAATTACCGAAAAAAATGACAATTGAAAAGCTTTTATTTTCTCCAGAAGGTGAGTGCAGCAGTCCCTTGGATTGACGATGTGTGAGCTCCACTGGTGGGTAAGGTCTTTAATAGATTTCACCACAAACACTTTACGACACCTTGAAACTGTTTAAAACATACATACAAATGTTTCACACACAAGCGTGTTTACAATGCATACCTCGCTGCGCTCTCCAAGCAATGCTAATTAGTGACCATGAATGAGATGTTTGCATGATTGGCAACGAGACAGTCGTCTAAACAAACACAATAGCGCAGCGCAAAGGTCCGTGTTGTCACACAACAAACTCAAACAAACAAACAAACAAACAAACAAAATATTGCGAAGTAATTAACAACTAGCAAAACAATCTTACCGGGCCTGAACGACGCTGCAATGAATTGTGGCTGCCATGACAGCTGTGTCAAGTGTCGGAAGTATTTAGAAAAAACCGGCAGAGGTAACTTCCGGGTCATTTACATATTAAGAATGCAGGTCAATGTCAAAATAAATCACAACCAATTTACCCAATAATTCAACCCACGTTTACCCTTGTTTTGTCTTTTTTCCTATTTGACATTTATACACACATCATACTATGGCCTTTTACAGTGAGATATTATTCAAAAACATTTTAGGCAAGATCAGATGATGGAATCCTGAAAATCCCAATCTCCTGTAATGGGCGAATGTTTTAACAAGATAAAGTTGGTTTGTGACCATAAGAGGGCAACAGTGTTCAGTCTATAGCATCAGAGGAGGAGGGTTGTGCCTTACAGGAGGTTTGCTCACTCTGAGTGCTTTCTAGTCTGAAGAATTTGTTCACAAATTCTTTCACTAGATTATCTTGTTATCATACATCAACTATATAATCACTTCATCTATTCAACAGGAAAAGTGTGAGGTAGACTGAACAGCACTTTGTTAATGGCAGTGGATGCTGTGAGTTTCAATTGATGTAATTTCATTTAGATACTGCGTATCAGGTGAGAGTCGGTAACCTAAAGCAAACGCTGCTTACATACAATCCTACAGGGCTGTGGTGTTTTCATCATGCATGAGTCACAAGTGTAGGATATTAGCATATGTTTTGATTAATGAAACATGTCAGCATGTCGTGATCTCATGCTGCAAATGGCAGCTTGCATGTTGCAACTTTGGTGCAACCGTCCTTTTTTCTAGTCTTATAATGACGAGCAGCCAGTGTACGACACTACACGGTGACTAAGCTGTCCACAGCCTGCTGTCTTGGGTATTCCTCTCCACAATGTCTGTCATGAAATGTTGGCTTCACTGTCTAGTTGTCCTAGCAGGTTTTGTGTTTGTTTGTCTCACGGTGATCTTTTATTTATAAGAATAAACCCCTCTGGAATGACATTGAGCCGGTCCATTCTGTGTGAAACAACTGACCAAGAAAGATGAATAAATAAAAAAAGGCTAAGAGTCCTACCTCTGAATAGAACGTCAATGCTGTAAATCCCCTGTGTGGTACCAAGCCGAGGTAAGTTAAGACGGTGCTGCTGGTTTGGAGTTAGTCTTTTTCCTGCAAGAGATAATAGGAAAAACACATTGTTCTTGTTTTTTCATTTTGTTTCTTGTGATATTGTGGAACTTTGTGGAAATGTTTTCTTGGCCAAAATTCAGTGTGTTATTTAATTTTTGTTTGTATTGTCATTTTTGCCTATAAATCTAATACATTACAGAACCAAACTGTAAAATAAAAATCTCATTTTAGATTTTATTTCATGCAGTTTATTCTGTTTGTGACACCTGGTGCTCTAAAAATAAAACAAAGTAGGTAATCTTTTACACTTAAGCATAGAAATTAAAATGATAGTTCAGAGTAACATGGGAGGGTATGTAAATTGTTTCTGTGTATTTTTTTTTAATACATATGACAGATTGGCCTTTAAATTCTTCTTATAATTAGCAGACAGTTCATTCATTCTTTGCCCTATTTTGTTTAACCAGCCAACACTATCATTTTTCTAGATTAAATATCAACATTAATTTTCTCCTCTGCTCTAAACAAATTAAAATAACATGCTGTGGTACCCCACCTTTTTAATTTCACCTTTCATTTGCCTATTGTTTAGAGTCTTACACTAATGCCCTCAGATTGCTCCATTTAAAGAGCACCCCATTTTGATAGCTTTAATTAAATGGTGCAGCCTGAGTGACTAATGCTGTTCCCCTGATGTTAAGGTCACCATCTGAGGTACAGTGGGGGTGGCTTCTCATCAATACCTCAACATTTTCTCAATAGATAAGTGCCAGTTTTTGCTCCCCTGAGACCCAGAAAAACAATGTAGTGAGGAATTGCCACGTAACATGTGTGCAAGAACTACAACAAATGTCGGCTTTACACGATCAATCTATTTTCAGTCATGCAAAGTTACCTCGCCATGCATTTAATTCCAAGTGCTGTTTAACCAAAGCACTTGGTCTTTATATACACCTCCTAATTCATTTGATGAGTGTTGGGCACTCATGCCTTCAGGCTCTTATCCAGTGGCACTTTTAATTTAATGGAAGTTGTTTTAACGGTGTCCAAATTGAAGGGCCAGGTGCTTAAATCCTGTCTTACTCCCATAAGACAGAGACTAACCAAAGTTAAATTCAGGTTCAAAGGCTTGTATGTTTGGTATTTAGTGTGCTAATTATCAGGTTTTTAGTATTGAAAAGGTAAACAAAGCTTTATGAGAAAAAGGTAAAGCCAGCTATTTAATACATTATCATCTCAAATTCTGCATGAGTAATAAAAATAGGAGAATAAAACCAAAGAGGTTAACACACAAAATTAAAAAACACCTTGAAGACCTATAGAGCAACCTGTGGCACGGAGGCATCTGCCATGTTGATCCTGCTTTGCAACAGATGTCCAAATGGAAGAAGCCTGGGGGGAGTCCATGTCCTTGTGGCAGCACCGGCGACAAGTGCCTCCTCGTAAATGTGACCAGAGTCAGATTTATGATCCCTCATCAAGGTGTTCCCAACCAAGATGCCTGCATTTCACAATTAAATTTATAGTTCGCTTTAGCAGTTCACTTGTTGTCAACATCAGACTGTGCCACGCATTCATTATATGTGTTGCACCATCAAGTTTGCATTATTTTATTCACTCCATGAGAAACAGCAACAGTTGCAGCAAGGAGAAAATGTATTTACCATATACCCAAAGTATAATCCATCCATCCACAGTGGAAATGAGAAGATAACTGAGCCTTTCTGCACAGTTGTGCTGTGTTGTCTTCACGATCTCTGTTTGCATCAGAAACAGGAACAGCAAACAAATGTCACAGTTCTTGGGGTCTTCACATAATATCTCTATACCCCCTGGAGCAACGATGTGTATCTACAGCTCTGGCAGTACCTCAGGCAGAAATACAGTCTCCATGACAACCTAATGAAAAAGCATGGTTGTATAGTGGTGTATAGCATAGTTTAATGTCTAACACAGTTGCCATAGTTAAGTGAAATAAGTGGTAATGAATGCTCTCAGCCAGAAAGTCTATAAACTGTTACTACTTGTGATTTCCTTGGTCTCATCATGTCTGTACAGCATCTATCCTACAAATGCTAAAAAAAAAAAAAAAATGAAAAAGTTATGGATTTTTAAAAGCAACATAATAAATGTAGAATATCACTGAGAGAAACATGAGGTAGGTTGAGTTCTCTAAACGTAAAATTAGCTGCACCATCAAATAAAGCATGTTGCTTTACATACAGAGGATACACTGACAATAAATAAGGGTCAGAGGAGGAACTGTTGATGTTTTATATTCACTACTGAGACACATCTCATTTCAACCTGTAATTAGCCTGTCCCTGTGGAGTGCTGTAAAAACAATCAGAATATAATTTTGTTGTGCTTTTCCTTTTTTCTTTCCTTTCTTTTGTCATTTTCAGAGGGCAGAGGATCTGAATTCCTTAAATTTGGACGCAAGCTGTGATAATAATTACGAGGTGAGTACCTCTCTGTTGGCGGAGATAGAGAAGACTGATGGGATATTAAAGATGGATGAGTGATAATTGTGTGGCAGAGCTTGACAAGACTTCCTGGGGTTCCCCATCATGTTGTCCCTCACCACCCACTGTGGATTGAGGTGCACATTGCAGCATTGCCGTCATTTGCCAAGGTGTGGAGTAAAGTTGTGTATTAGTTTTTATATATTGTATTTCACTGAGCTGCTCTTTTGAATCATGCACAAACATATACCATTTTGCTCATTGGCTGAAAATATCTAGGGCTAAATTTGAGTAATAAGGACCAAATTTTTCTTCTATATTTGGCCCAGCAGTCCTCACAGAAATATCCCAACAGACCTCTGAGAAGTGAAAAGACGCTTCAGCAACAGCAATTCAGCAATTTCTGTAGAGTCTCAAACACATTAGTGCTTTTTAATTATCGCCTTTCCAGTAAGACGAATTGCTATAATTATGAATATATCTCACACCACCTTAAACCTCAAGAGTTTTGTATTATACAGTAACTTAAAGCTCTCTGAGTAACTCTAATGCATCTGAGGTCAGACTACACCTTGCTTGTTTCCTCTGAAAGAGTGTCTTAAATCATTTCCAAACCTAAAAGCGTCAAGAAGAAATTGCACCGAGGCTGCAAAAATTGCTGAGTTAAATATTTCCATTTCCAGCATTTTCCATTCCACATTTTATCTATGACGTTTGAAAGCTTAACTTTGAAGTTATCCATCCTCCGTCTATAAGACCTCTTTTTAATGCTTCCCCGTGTATAAGCCAAGTATTTTGTATTTTGTCCCTCCTCTTCTTTTTGATTGGGAGCCAACAGCTGGGAACAGCTCCACTTTAATCAGTCCAGACCTTGAAAAGTTGAGGGACGCTATGTTGACCATTTTCTCTCAGACACACAAACACGGTATTTCTGTTTAATCTGGTTTGGATAAATGATGCCAAGTGAATGGTTCACCCTCTTTAGGTCATATATAGTACACAGGTATCCCGTACTGTAGGACTCCCAAAGCCATCAGTCAACCACAAATGAAATCACCATGATGAGCCTTGAGACAGGCTCACAACAAACTGGACCACTGGGATTCAGTGGAACTACTCAGCTGACTGAGTCTGTGACAGGAGGGGGCCATTAATAACGTAACAGCTTAAATTACTGATTGCAGGTTAGAAACTACACTTAAGCAGGTCACAGAGGTCACTCATTACTTAGAGGTTAATGGTAAAGACTTATTGGTAAAAGACTGGTTTGAAGAATGACAAAAGACTTAATGGTACCTTGAAGTAAATCATTAAAAACGCAGTAGAAAAAGATCGATATTTTGACTTTCTTGATTATAACGTTTGCTGGTGCTCACACCAGCCTCATTATCCCAGAAGTCTGTCAATTCCTACAGAGGTTACACATTGTGAAAAAAGGGCAGTAGCTCCTTAGTTGTGGTTCTGGAGTGAAACTTTCCAATCATATCATTAAGGTTAACTGGACTTGGAAGAATAATAAATTGAGGGTGTGGCGTTTAAAAGATACTGGTAGCAGCACAGGGCCAATGTTGTAGAAGGGTGTTAAACCTTGACCATAGAGGTTACAGCTTCTCTGTCCAAGAAAAATTACAAGTGATGTATTCAAGGTTTATAGGGGAGTGGAGTTGACTTGAGTGTTCAGAAGAATAATCTTTATTTTTGTCATTGTCCATACATACAATGACAAAATACATTTACACTCCAAATAGGCCCCAAATAATCCCACACACACCTGCAGAGGTTCCAGAGTCAGGACCGCCACTGAGGGCACAATCTGGAGCAGTTGGGGGGGGGGGGTTGGTGCCTTGCTCAAGGGCATCCCGGACGTGTACTGGCGTCTCTCCAGCCACCAGTCCACACTCCATTTTTTGTCTGGGCTGGGATGTGAACCGGCAACCCTCCTTGTTTTGCCTGTAAAGTTGGGAACATGTGAGGATCTACAGGGATTGAGGCAGCTTTAAGTTTGAGGGACTGCAGTTTGTTTGCACTCCCTTGTTGGTTTTGTCTTCCTTGTTTCAAAGGTCATCACTTGGTTTTAACAAAGGTCACATAATAAGGTCAAACACATCTCCCATCCACTCAGCTGAAGTTGTTGGTTCAACCCTCAAACTCCAATTATTGGCATGTCTATTACTCATAGTTGTAGCTGCTCTCCTTGATGACAAGTCTCAATCAGTATTAGCCACACACTGCCATCTGTGTTCATTAATGACAGTTTGGTCACCCACTCTATTGGCTCCAGCTTTTTCCTGAACAACACCTTGGGTCTCATCTCCCTTCTCCATTTGCTTCCCGCAAACACACACTTTATTTTTCACTTTCATCACTGCCTGCCTACGTTTTGAAGCTTAAATAGTCATTTTTGTTTTGTTTCACTTAACACCAATTCATATTTATAAAGTAGCCATATTAACAGCAGTGTATTGTGCTTTCCTCTCAGAAACTCATACCTTTGGCCCCAGACTTGTTCCACCATTTGCAGCATTGTGTTTGTTTAGACCAAAAACAAACCTTCGCAATATTTGTCCAAATCTGACCGCTGGACAGTTTTCACACTCTGTGTTTATCTGAAACAAACAGCCAATGTACAGACTACGCCAATATCAGCTGTAAGCTAATGTACATACGGTATGTAGGAGTTTGTCTGTGTGTGTTTGTCTGGCAGCTCAGCCTCACACTGATCTCAGTACTCACCAGAAACTTCACTTGTATATTCTATCAAGATACATTTATAAAGAAGACTATTCCAGCCTTGGTATAAGCACTGATTTTTTGTTCTAATTGAGACATTTTCAAGTCATTTGGCTGCATTCATGTAAGTTAATGTCAGCCCTGTCAAATTAGCATCCATTGATTTTGCATGCAATTATGCTGAATCTAAAATCTCCTTCAAGTTCTGTCTGAACTGAACACACCTCAACATCAGCCTTTGTAGTGCCTCCTAGTTCAATCCTCTGCAGCTGTGCTCTCTACACACTTACCTACCACATATGATGGGATAGTTTAAAGACCTTCAATTTGCCTTTTTAATGTCTCCACATCTTTTCCATCTCACACGCTCAGACCTTTTCCCCCTTTTTCAGCCTCCTTTATTCCCATTTATCTCAGTAGTACAAATTTCTTCTTTAAAACTGCTGACTAGTTCTGTGACCTTCTACTTCCCATTTCTAGACACATGTGAGTATCAAGGGAATAATCACATATCCCACTGAACTCCTTTATTTCTTTCTTCAGACACTGTCTCCAAACACGAATGCTGCTGAAGAGGTCACATTCTTTGGCTTTGAAAACTTTGAAGCTCATTAGAGCATTTGTGAAATTGCATTAACTCAACATATGCCAATCATGCTTCTCTCCGGTATCCCCTCTTAATCACAAAATGAGACCACACACACACACACATACACACACACACACACACACACACACAGTGGTGTGAAGGGGAGCGCGCAGCCTCATCTGACGGGTAATGTAGGAGGG